>JAHDVE020007131.1:0-62713 GCA_022606495.2 Halesus radiatus
AATGAAGCTTTTACTTATTGGATTGATTGGAACATACTTTATTCAAGAATCACTTTGCCAGGGACAAGACACTTTGTATGACGCTCCAGTGACTCTGAGCTTGATTCCTCCCATGCCGGCTATCTAAAAAGTCCCAAGGTTCGAGGGTAAAACTGACGAAGGTAAAACTGACGAAGGTAGTTGTTGTGTAAAAGGCAGTGGAAAAGGCTGCTCAGACTTCTAATGCGAAGCTGAGGGGACCAAGACTGCCTTGTGCCACAACACATAAAGCTTCGACTTTGACAACAACATCAATATAGAAAATGACTTCGATATTGTTGACAGAAATAGAGAGCGCCCCTTCTTTATTAACAGGGAAGAAGCTGACAGGAAATATCTGAAAAATCAACAGGATAGGGAGGAATGGTAACGAAAGGTCGGCCAAGTGACCTCGGGAGTGGTGGGTCGAACGCTTAAGATCCGGCAAAAGGAGGCGGTAACCCTACCGAAAATTGAGATTTCATGGAACGAGCCTACGTATGTGACTCCTACAGTTCCAGAGATGCATCAACCTCTCCTCACCACCTTCCAGTCCTACGTGACTCCAAAAATTGTAACTCCGATTTGTGAATGTTTGAAGTGTCCTTGCGACAGTCAATATGCGAAGCGTGGACACTCATGCTAAAAATGTGAGAATTTAGCTGAAGACGAGATGTGTGATGAATGCCGTCAAAATGCACAAGACATGAATTTACAACGAAATAACTATTGACAAGTTTGATTTAAAAAACCTCAAAATAATACTTTTTATTTTATGTATGGTTTTTTTATTTATGATGAAGTACGAAAAGAATAAAGGTCAGACTAATTTGGCAGTCCTATTTAACGATAATTAAAAAAAAAAAAAAAAAAATTAAAAATAGATTTAAAAAAATCATAATAATTTGATTTAAATTGTATTTAATCTAGAACAACAGAAAGGTTATTAAACATATTGTGTATGTTTATTACTTGAGGATTGATATATGGAACGTAACAGTATGGTTTTATCAGAGCTAATTATTCTTAAACAACCAAAAAAAAATATAGAAATACAGAAAATATTATTATTTTTGATAAAAATAGGCCATAAATACATATTGAGACCAATTAAATAAATAAATATACGAATAGAGGAGGGGTTAAGATACTCCAGGGTTTGTTGTATTTATTTAGATAAAACAATATGAAAAAACAGTTTTAATAATAAAGGGTTGTTTTTATTCTAGAGTGATTATATAAAAGTCACCTATTAAAACAAATATTTTTCTCAAATCAAAGTTCACGGCCTTTTCCACCTTTCTTTGAAGGAACAGCAGCCTTTCCTTTGCCCTTGGCTTTGGGGGGTTCGGTCTCTTCGGTTTCTTCGGTCTCTTCAGTCTCTTCGGTCTCATCATCTTCCTCATCCTCATCTTCCTCAGTGCTTGATGAGGATGAAGAGCTGGATGATGAAGAAGAGCTAGAGCTAGATGATGATTCTTCATCTTCATCGTCTTCGTCGTCCTCAGTCTCTTCCTCATCTTCTTCGGTCTCCTCCACATGCTTACCTTTTCCCTTGGCAGCAGGTTTGGAGACAGCCTTGACGGGAGCCTTGCCCTTTGCTCCAGCAGCCTCGACTGAGGTGAGGAGGGAAAGAAGCATGAATGCGATGAAGAGGAGTTTTTGTAAAATGCTCATTTTTGTGATGTTATATTTTTTTTTTTCTATTTTTTGATTATTATTATTATTAAGATATTGCGAGATCGTATCCAATTTTTAAAAAACTCTCAAAAAATAGAGAGAGAGATTGAGAAAAGAGATGTATAATAAATGATCTTTTATATATATATAATTTACACTTTGTACGTTATACTTAAATTTGGGAACAACTTCTATCAAAATAAATTATAATGATAAAATATATATATGATATGCGTATATATATTTATTGTGACTTGAATGTTTTTTGTTATATATATTTTTGAAGATTGTTAAAAATAATTCCTATAAATATGGATAACCGAAAGCTTATGTAAAAAAATATACAGCCAATGCGTTCATTCATCATTAGTCAACAAATCAAATGGTTTAAAAAATTAATAGAACTCTATGAGATTGATGTTTATTGAACACTTGTGATGTCAAGAATGGTTTTTCCAACTTGAATGGATGTGATATGTTTCTGAATTTACCAATCTTTTTGACCTACAGTTAAGATTCTATGTAGTTAATTATACTAAAAATATTTTAGAAATCATAATACTAGTCGATAATTATCTATATTAAAAAATATAAAAAACATAAAATATAAAGAAATGATTAAGTTCAGAAGTCCACTTTACCTTGGTTTATGAATTAATATATTTTCTGGATTTGTGAACGGACTGTTTACCATACATATATTTTTAATACTTAACATTAACTTATTTTTCGCTAAAAATTACGTCTTGGTACGGATATATTGATATATTCGCATGTTTGCAGAAAAAGGATTAAAAATAAAAACAATAAAATATGTTTTTTTGTATAGTCATCAACAACAAAAATACTAAAATATAATATTCCGAAATCAACAATAAATATTTAAAACCACAGCTCAAATCCGTTCGAAGCTTGAGTCCAATTATGTTTATTTTAGATCGATTTTTTCCTCTTTTTTCTCCACTACTAACTCTTCCTGTTTCGTAAAAGTAGCATCAGCAGTTAACTCAAAGCTGCCATTCAGAGTAGTATCCTCGGAGTTGGGGGCGACCCATAAAGAGAACGTACCTGCTTCAGCTTTGTAGCTGTTATTCTTAGCGTAAAACACCAAGTCTGCAGAAGTTATCAAAAACACTAGTGTTGTCGAAGCATTAGCATCCAATGTTGTTCTTTTGAATCCTTTCAGCTCCTTGACTGGTCGGGTATAACTACCAAATAAATCACGAATGAATAAGAAGGAAACTTCGTCCGCTGTAATGGATCCTTCGTTCTTCAATGTGGCTGTTACCATGAGTGTCTCTCCTGGGGCGATTTTAGTTTTGGAAAGCTTAAGGTTGGTGTAGCTAAAGGAAGTGTAGCTCATCCCAAATCCGAAGTGGAAAAGCGGAGTGGAGTCGATATCAATGTAAGAGGAAGTGAATGGCTCATATTTATGGGTGTTGTTGGGTCGACCTGTGTTTTTCTTGTTGTAATACAAAGGGATCTGCCCTTGTTCGCGGAGGAAGGTTACAGGAAGCTTGCCTGAAGGAGATTTAACTCCTAATAAGAGTTCAGCCAAGGCAGGTCCGGCCATTGTTCCGAGGTGCCAGCTGTACAATACACTCTGGACAAAAGGAAGTACCTTAGTTAATACAAGAGATCGCCCTGCGTAAACCACCAAAACTATTGGTTTTCCAGTCGAATATATTTTTTCGATGAGAGCTTCTTGTGCTCCTGGAAGGTTGATAAAAGCTCTGCAGTGGGACTCCCCGGACAGGTCATTATCCTCTCCCATGAACATAATGACGATCTAGGAGTTATTTGCCGCACTGATGGCGGCATCAAATAGTGTTGTATCTGTACTACTGCAGTCAGGAAGACCCTTTGCATAAGTTATGGTGACAGTCGGAAGAGCAGCCTTTAAGGACGTCAGCGGTGTGATGGAGTCTTTGGCTTGACCATCAGGGGCCCAACAACCAATCTGGTTCTATTGATCGTCTGCTAGTGGTCCAATTACGGCGATTTTCTTCAAGTTTTTGGAGAGAGGTAAAGTATTGTTCTTGTTTTGGAGAAGAACAGGAGCTTGGGTCGCTATTTATTTAGCTTGCTGCAGATGTTTCGGGTCAAGTATGATGGATTGTCTCGAAGGATCTGTGTAGGGATTGACGAAAAGATTCATCTTGAATTTTACCCTTAAGATGTTACTGACTGCTGTGTTCAGGTCCGTAGTACTGACACTTCCGTCCATGATGAGCTCGACAAGATTTTTGTTGTACAGGTCGCTGACCATCTCCATGTCTACCCCTCCGTTGAAACCTTTAAGAGCTGCCTCCTTTTCGTCTTTGGCGAACCCATGATTAATCATCTCCCAAATTGCATTATAGTCAGAGACTACAAGTCCAGTGAAGCCCCACTCCTTTCGAAGCACTTGTTTCAGAGTGAAGTCGTTGCCCGAAGCAGGCACTCCATTGAGGTCATTAAATGCCGACATATAAGTGAGGCAACCATTATCATTCAACGCTTTGAATGGAGGCAAATAAATGTCTCTCAGTGTGTTTTAAGGGATCAGAGTTGTATTATAATCCCGTCCACCTTCAGTGGCTCCGTAGCCAACATAGTGTTTACCACACGCTGCGATCGATGTAATATCTTTGAGGTCTTTGCTTTGGTAGCCTTTGACCATAGCCACTCCGATTTTACTGGCGAGGTAGGGATCCTAGCCGCAGCCTTCGGCAATTCGACCCCAACGGGGATCGCGAGCAATGTCAACCATGGGTGAGAAAGTCCATTTAATACCAGTCGACGAAGCCTAGATTGCAGCGATCCTCGCTCCGGCCTCAACAAGATCTGTATTGAAGGTGGCGGCTTGCCCGAGAGGTATGGGGAAGACAGTGCGGAATCCATGAATAACATCTTTTCCGATAAGCTGCGGAATCTTAAGTCTCGAGTTCTCCACAGAAATCCTCTGCATCTCATTGATAGCACTAACACCAAAGCAGTTGAGAAATGAGCCCACTTAGCCATTAGCAATTGCTGCCTGGATTTCAGGGGTTAGTTTCTCGTCACCGTAGGAAATCTGCTGCAGCTGTCCAATTTTTTCCTTGATGGTCATATTGGAGAGGAGAAGTTTGATAGCAGTTTCAATATCATCTTATGACTGGATAGTCGCATAAAGTTCCCGGAGGTCAACAGAATTGTTGTTCGAAATAATTTTGGAGTTGTTGATACCCATTTAATTCTGAGTTATGATAGATATTTTTTTTTTTATTAAATAAAATAATAAATATAGTTATATATATTGTATATATACAATTATGGCCAAAAGATTTATTAAATATGGTATGATTTTTGTCTATAAAAATATTTGAAAAAACAGATTTTCATTAATTTTAACATAAAAATCGTATCCTTGAATTTTTTTGTTTCAAGTTAACTCATTATTTAATCCTAATACATCATTGAATTATTATGAATGTGCATAAAAAATATAAACAATCTATTATTACAATATCTTCACAAAAAGTAATACAAATATAAATTTTACATATTTTTTATATCTAAAAATGTTCCTAAAAAAGTTTATCCCTCGAACCCCACTCACAACCACCATCAAAAGGTTCTTCGATCTCCATGAGTATCAGAGCAAAGATCTCATGAGAAAGTACCACATACTCGTGCAGAACGGAGCATTAGCCACCACTCCCGAACAGGCTTACTAAGTCGCTCAAAAGCTGGACCAGTCCGGAGACCTTATCCTTAAAGCACAGGTTCACGCAGGAGGAAGAGGCAAAGGTACTCTTTCCAGCGGTCTGAAAGGTGGTGTGCAGATTGTTAAGACTCCCCAACAAATTAAGGATCTCACCAAGCAGATGATCGGATACAACTTGGTGACACATCAAACCACCAAGCAGGGACTGAAAGTTTCTGCTGTCTTGATCCACGAAGGAGTGGATATCAAGAGACAGATCTACCTAGCCTTCATCCTGGATAGGAACACTCAGGGTCCAGCCATTGTGTGTTCTATAAAGGGAGGCATTGATATCGAAGATGTTGCCAAAGAAGACCCCAAAGCCATTAAGGTTATTCCGATCAATATTGATAAAGGAATCACTGATGAGATTCTCAACACATTGGAGAAAGAACTGGATCTCAAGAATGTCAAGGATTTCAGATCTGAGGTAAAAAATTTGTACCAACTCTTCACCAAAACTGATGCTGTCCAACTTGAAATCAACCCATGGGCAGTCAACCCACAAGGCCAGGTAAAAAAAATGCAATAGTTTAACCAAATTAATTTCACATCATTTTTATGACTTAACATAGATATATTGTGTTGATGCGAAAATTGGAATCGACGACAACGCCAAGTTTAGACAAAAAGAACTCGTTGACATGAGGAAGAACTCGTTGTGTGCCGAGGACGTCGACCCTCACGAAGAATAAGCAATCGCTGCAGGTCTCAACTATGTTGCGCTCGACGGAAACATCGGCTGCATGGTCAACGGTGCAGGACTCGCGATGGCCACAATGGACATCATCAAGTTAAAAGGCGGAGAACCCGCCAATTTCTTAGACGTCGGAGGAGGTGCCAGCGTCCAACAAGTCAAGACTGCTTTCGAGATCTTGAGTTCGCACCCCAAAGTTAACACGATATTGATCAACATCTTCGGAGGCATCATGAAGTGTGACGTCATCGCCAATGGGATCATCCAAGCCGCCAAAGAGGTAGACCTTAAGGTACCTCTGGTTTGCCGACTGACTGGCACGAACTCGAAGGAAGGAAACAAACTGCTGGAAGACTTCAACAAAGAGTACAAGAAGCTTAAGATCGAAGTGGCTGATAACCTGGACGATGCTGCTGTCAAGGCTGTTGCTACTGCAAAGGAAGAGCTTAAGAATAAAAAGAAGTGATTTTTTTGGGAAAATGGATAAAAAAATATACAAATAAACATACAACTATATATATATTGCGATACAGTAAAATATATATTGATTAATATATTATTACAAATATTATCCATAAAAAATACATTTTGATTCTGGAAAATAAAAAGAATATATAATATATATATTTGAAATATATTTTTCAAAAATAAAAAATGCACATGAGTGGATTCGAACCACTGACCTTTCGGGTATTAGCCGAATGCTCTACCAACTGAGCTACACATGCCTCTTAACATCTTGACACTCTATTTTCGGAATAAGGTTGCACAATATTTTTTTCGTTTGAAAAAACATGTCGAACATTTTCCTTTTGGATTTTTTTAGTTTATTTCTTTAAATAAAAAATACTAAGAAATATTTTTCTTTCTTTTATAAGGTCTAATATTTTAAATAACTGTTTAATAGCGCAATACAATTCAATTCCTTCACTTTTTACCCTTCTTGGCGGCTTTGGCATCCTTCTTGCCTCCCTTTCCAGCAGGGGCCTTGTCCGCGGCTTCCTTTTCCTTGGCTTTCTTCTCAGCTTCCAAAGCAGCTCTCTTCTTCTTGATCGCCTCTTCATTAATTCTAATGGTCTCAGCATCCATTCTGATGGTGGTATGGCAAGTTCCGCAGTAGAATCTATCCCAGTGCTTGGCCATGTAGATACCTGGACCGCAGTTAGGGCAGGGCTTCTTGTTGTATGTCACGTTTCCTTTGGCATCAACTCCGTAGAGACTGAGAGTGTGCAGTTTGACTTTCTTGTGGATATGTTTGTTCTTCTTCTTAGTGGTGTAAGCTTTCTTCTTCTTCTTTTTCTTACCTCCGTCGAGTCCTGCAGTCAAGTACAAGTTGGCCGATTCGCACAGACTTTCTAAAGTGAAGAGCAGGTGACCTTCGTAAACCAAGTTCAGTTCTTGGGAGAGGCCAAGGGTCGTGTAGAGATCGTTGATGTGAGTGTTTTCAGAGATTTCGACAATCTGTTGAGTACCATCAAGATGGTGAATGAATATCTGCATTTTTTATTATAGATATAGATATATATATAGATATCAATGGTCTAAAATATATATATTATAATACATTATAATAATTAATTGTCAAAAAATTAAATTGATTTCAATTATTATTCTATCTATTGTATATGCAATAAATATCAAATATAAAAATAGGGCAATATTTTGATAATAATCTAATTACAATGCAATTATACAAACATTATTTCGCGTCATCTTTAGTCTTTTTGTCATATTCTTACGTCTGTATCTGCTTCAATAACAAACCTAAGCCCCTGTCTGATGCAGAAGAAGATGACTCCAATGTTTGGTGTTCGGTGTCGGAGGTCGCCTTTCCCTTGATATTTGGCTATTTTCTGGACTACTTCGGGAGAAAGGATTGTTTAGCAATGCTTACATTATCCATCATTATTCCAGGTACTTATAAAAACTAATAAAACTCTCCATCTCTCTGCAATCAGAAAATAAACATATAGATATATATGTTCATTATAATTATTTGTTACTTATATATTCATTATTTTTATGTTCACAACAACTACATCAATTAGAATATAGGTTTTATTATCAGTTTCTTTGGAGAGATGTCACCAACGTTTGAAACCATCGAATAAAAATCTCCAGTAATATTGATCGGGAATCTGTTTCTTCAGTCGGGACTGCAATCCGTCAATGTTATATTAATCACCTCGCTTTTTCTCAGAGCAAACAACATTTTCCTCTTCCCCATTCTGAATGCAGTCCTCAACATTTTTCGAAATGCGATGAGTCTTGCTATCAATTAATACTAAATCTACCAATACTGTATTCAAAAATGGATTGTTCTTGGCATTTTCCTGATCGCTCTTTTCGCCATATGGCTACTGTGGTCCCTCGAGGAAGACACCCTCTTGACAACCTGCGGACCCGAAGTCAAACCCTATCTCCTCAACGTTTACTTTTGTTTCGCTGTCATTCAGAGTCTCAACTTCTGCATAGGTAACCTTTCCGTTTAGGCAGCTCTCGAAACCATGAAAATCAATAAGGATACCTCTTATGACCTCGCTAAATCTATAGTCAAAACCATAGCTTATACACTTACCTTCTTTGTTCTCGTCTTCATATCTCGCATTAAGGAACTGGTGATCATGACCCAGACGTTCGTGGCCGACCTGGTGATGTCTTTCGGAATTCTGATATTGAAAATCGGAACTCTCATGAGATAAGCCTAATTATCGATCCAGGTCGAGGAGTAATTAAACCTCAAAAAGATATACACTACAGGCCTCTCCTGTATAATAATAACAATGGCGAGTTACATATTTTGCACATCCAGCCTCCTGATCTGTCTGCGCTCCTACAAGAACAAGGGCGTGGCGGTCGGGACGATCCTGTCACTGAATCGGCTGATTCGGCTGATCGTGACGGCTGGTGGGTCCTCGAACCTGGAGTCACTGATCTGGGCCGCTATCATCGTGCTGGTGTTGGAGAAGTTGGGGTTTTTGTTGATCGGATTCTACGACTCGCATCGCTTCCAACTGTTATTCAAAGCTCAAATGTAATTTAATTTGGTTTAAAAAGACTCTATTATGGAAAGTTTCAATTGATAATAAAAAATGATAAATAACTATCATCTATATAGATATCTATTGAAATAATGCTGGGAAGAGTGATTAAAAAAATGTACAAAAAATTATACGATTTATAAAAATAAATAAAAATGTGACGGATGATTGGTTCAACCAAAAAATATGTGTATATATTTTGCACCCTTATTCGGGAAATTGCGCCTGCAGATGTTAACATGCTTGTGTAGCTCAGTTGGTCAGAGTGTTCGGCTGTTAACCGAAAGGTCGGTGGTTCAATCCCATCCACTAGCGTTTTTGTTATTGAAAATATATGCATTTTATCTTATCTTAATATATGTAAACAATAATAATCATCAATACATTTTTTTCTACTTGAAGAGTTTGTAGTTCGGGTTACCAACTATAAAAGAATAAAAAGTTTTATTAATCAAATCAATATGATTTGAAAATATTTTTTGATGATTGTTTTTTTTATTATTATACGCAAGCTAATAGAATCTATTTGTGGAGCGTTCATTTTTAAAATTGGCAGGCAATTCCTTATTTTGTTGTTCCTACACTTAGATGCATAAACAGTCAGATTTTCATCGACATTTTTATTCAAAAATATATATAATACATTAAAGGAGAACTTTACCTTAAGTTTAAACTTTCCAAAATAGGCCACTCAGTCCGAGTCAATGGGTGTAGATCCCAAATTTTATTATTATCTACTTAATATAAATTCAGGTAATGTATAGATAGGCAAAATATCTCTATATATATTCGGTTACCTAACTACAGGGACTTTAGCCGACGAGTCTTGAGTCTCTTGACAAAATCCAAGCTTGAAATAAGATTATCATCTAACTTAAAAAAGAATGATTTCTACTTAATCTGAGAGATTAGAGGCAAGGGAATTCAGCTCGACCTAGCCACTTCATACATCTGATTTTGTTCTGATCTGAGAAATCATATATATATGGATAGTGGGTAATATAAACTATCATACTCATTTATACCGAGATCTAGCTTAGTCAATTTTTCCATCCAACACTCAGCCAAGGGTGAACCGATAGAAATCTTATTTTATCCTACAAATTACAGAAAATAAAAATAAAATATATATTTATTTATATTTTACGCAAAGTGAGTGATATTAAATTGGGAAAATGAGATTGAGAAAAACAAGATATGTCTCTGCATCCATTAGAAGAAACAGTGAGATGCGTCAAACGAGGCATATGAGCAGAACAGATAGCAGATATATCGGCCAGATTATTCTCTTCTAGATATTAGAAAGGAGGTTAGCAACGTAAAAAAAAACAATATATATAAATCATTAAATTTAACTTACATAGAGTTATTTATCGAATTTCTGGGAACAAGCCGTTTTTAAGTTGATCGAAATTGGTTAATTTCCTATTACCTATAGAGGATATCATATTTAATAATTAATCAATAAAAATAGAATAATATCAGGGATGGGGAAAAATATATACGTAAATCTAGAATTTGAAGATTTGGTAGAGTTGCACTAAGAATATGCTAAATATTAATCGGTGGTCCTGTCTCAAGAATCAACTTCTAGAGAGACAGAGCTTGCACATAGGCCAGGTCGAGTAAATTCGAGAAGATTTATGGTGGAGGTGGAGGTGGAGGGATAATCCAACGTCGATAACGAGGTCGGATGGAAAAAACCTTCTATGCGTGTAATGCAGCATGCGCCTTTCCACACATTTCCCATAATTCATCCTGATCGATCCACTATTTATCAGTTTTACGATATTATTTGACCATTCGCTCGTAAAATCCAGGGCGATTGAAATTAGGTTCCCATCTACGCCACCCCAATTTCATAGTAAAGAATACTCTCCACTTCTCAGCCTGGTGGTTTTTCAAGCTACTCAAGGCCCGTTTCTTTTCGTTAAGATATTTCCAGAGATCTCCTTGGCTCTAGATAACGTTTGAAATCTCTCGTCTTATGGTCGTAAATGGCTACTAAGAGAGATTCACTGGCTTGGTCTGGACGATGAGGTCGGATCTGATGTGAACAATTTTCTCAAGCATCCAGGGACCGTCGAGTGGTTTTGTATCTTAAATATCTGCTTGGTTAACTAGACTTCTGATATTCAGACTTTCTGATTCAGGGTCAACAAGGAGTCGGTAGATACGATGGAAGATGATTCCAGTAAGGGGGCCAATTATTTTTTGAGTAAGTCTCTTGACGAGCGGAGCAAAGGATAAAGGAGGACTTCGATTTGCAAGGATGCGAGTGAAAACTGTATGCCAGACTCTGTAACATTATTGATGGAGGGAGTTGCACTGACAATCTTGGATGTGGCAGAGAAATGGATGCTGCTTGCAGGTAAGACAAATGCTCAAGAGAGGCTATCCATATTTGCACTGTAAAATTTAAGAAGACTCCATTTAAAATGAAAAAAAATGCGAATGCTATGTTAAGAGTTTTTAAAACTTAATTTTATCAAAAAATAAGAATTGAGTAGTGATAGAGATCTGTTTTTTATTAGAAATAATATTTGTATGGACCGCTGTTTTTCCTGAAATAATTAATACTTTTATAAAAATAGATAGATATTAGGGTTAATCTATATTTTGGAATATATATAAGATTATTGTGCATGCATTTTTTATATATTCTATCCAGTGATAATTAATATCACTCTATATAATATCTTATTTCGGCAGATTTAGATTTTAAAATGTATGTTCTCTAATCATACTTTTTTTTTATTATCTTCGTAAAGTGCAGGGAATAAGGCATATATCTTTGCCAAGAGATTCCTAGCTGTC
This sequence comes from Halesus radiatus, assembly GCA_022606495.2. Taxonomy (NCBI): domain Eukaryota; kingdom Metazoa; phylum Arthropoda; class Insecta; order Trichoptera; family Limnephilidae; genus Halesus; species Halesus radiatus. The sequence goes on from JAHDVE020007131.1 coordinate 11,981, forward strand.
GCTCTTTGGGCATTCGCCTTGCCAGTTCCTGTTCCTTCCCCAACTAATCTCATCTTGGATGGCGAGCATTTATTGGGTCCGAATGTGTACTCATATTTCCCTACAAAATCGTTGGAGTTTTATTTCTTCGAATCTGAATAATTAGGTTTTTCTATGACTATTTAGTTGAGTCTGTTCAATATATCGATCACATCGGTTACATCCTTCAATCGAATTTCGTACTCCTTGACTTTTTCTTCATCGATAGCTTATTAGATACAGGTTGATTCTTAGTTAAATTCCAGTTTGTTCATCAATTGCTAAATCTACCGCTCCATAATATGATTGTTGTTGTTGGATATCTGAGACTCGTGTTCAATTTTGCTAAACTGTATGAGGCTTTATTCAAGACCGAAAGGAGCCTGCTCGAAAACAGGCTGCCGTGCGAGTGTTATGAATTGGTGGAGAAACCCCTCGAGCAGTCCAGAGATATAATGATTCTTGGCCTGCATGACCTTGAATATGATCCGATAGACATAAGGGTTATGCAGATGCTTGTTGGCGTATTGAACCACAAGATTGAACGTTTTTACCGGGTCATATTTGCTGTAGAGGGTGTTGAAGAACACGATTTCGTTTAAGAGGAGGTTGAGATAGGTTTTGCCGCACTTGATTGCCGTTTTTATTTTGTTTTTCATGCACTATCCTGTTGGTTCATTGGCAAGGGAATCCTATGTGTTGATTTCGTATTGGAAGAAGGATTTTAGATTGTTGAATAGCTATTGCTAAGTGATTGTTGAAAGGTCGATCATATGATTGGTAATTTTTATTTTATTTTTTATCTTATTAATTAATTTTATTTGGATATGATAGTGTTAATATTTTAATTTGACATGTTTATATTAAATATATCTTATATGAGTACTCACAATTTATATGTTTTTTTTTTTTTACTATAATTATTGACAATTTGTATTCGTATTTTTTTGTGCATTTTTTATAAAAAAATCAAATTGATATAAAAATATATATATAGACTCATTCAACCCGATCGAAGACAGATCGGCCTTTTAGATATTGAGCGATGGGGGCATAAATATCACAAAATTATGTAATTATCCCATCCAATTTCAAAACATTTTGCCCAATGGTGTATGTCTCGAGATTGTTGGTGGCATTGAAGATCAGCGCGTCATCTCTAAAGGTCCATACGTGCACTTGCATCCCGAGTTCCCTAGTTGCTTCATGTACGTTGCTGGCCACCCCGCTTTTGTAGTCCCACACAATCGAGTCCTGGAATCCAATGCCTGTCGCATATTTGTTGATGTCGGTGAGGTTGAAGGAAGTGCCTTTAAACAGCAAAAAATTCTTCGGCAGCTCTGTATTTGCGGCCCAGTATTTGACAGTGCCATAATCGAAGGAGTGGAGGTAGATTGGACAGAAAGCAGTAGCATTCTCGATGGTGTCGAGACCATACTTCTTCAGAGTGGCCATAATGGTTGCGCCGATTTCCAGGCCGAACCTGTCCCGATACATCTGGGAGTCTTTGGCCTCGATCAGAATGCCTCCAAGCCTTTTGTCAGGGTTGCGAGCCCCATTATGTTCTTTATTAAAGTTAATCACCATTTCGATGACCTCATCTAGGGTCGGGAAAGTGAACAAAAAGTCGAAGATTTTAACCCTTCCAGGGGCCAAAGCTTGCTTGATCTTGATAGTTTTAAGTTCGTTAAGAGTGAACTCATCAGTCCAAAAATCGGTCATTGTGACTCCGTTATACACCCTGGTGGAGTAGCGAGTGGCGAACTGAGGAAGGTCGCGAATGTTGGTGATGCGGGTGAGGAAGGGGTCATGCATAACCAATGGGTATTTTTATTTAGTGTAAACAATGTCGAGTTCGATGAAGTCAGCCCCTTGATATAATGCAGCCTGGAAAGCCTCCAATGTATTTTCTGGGAGCAGAGAAGAGAGGCCTCGGTGGGCGATGTTCAGAGGTCGACCATTGGCATTGATGTATGAAGCAGGGTTTGGAAGAGATTGGATAAGATGGATGGAAATCAGTCCAATTAATATGTGATGAAGATGGAGCATTATATTTATGTGCACAATAAAAGTAATGTTGTAAAATAAAATAAATGTTTCATATTGTTAAACTTATTTAGATATAAAGGCTAGATGTTGCATATTTTTTTGTGGTAATCATTTATTGTCTTAAAGATATTAAGATTCATTGTTTCTATTTTTTTTGTAAAAATAAATATCACGATTTCTAAAAGTAAAAGATATGTTTTTAAAAAACCCCATTTTCTCTTGTTTTTTTTTTAAAGTTTCATATATTTTTAGGATAATTTAACCAAAAAATAACTATGATAAATTGTTTTTTTCTCGTGTTTTATCATGAGAAATTAACAAGATGAGTAGCCACCTTTTTTAGTTTGGAAACTCCTCCAAATTGTTTTTGGTCCTGCATCATTATCTCTTCTCTCTCATAAATCCTACCACCAGGCATCAGAGAGTTTGCTGAGTTCACCCCGATCGCTGACCTTCTCCTCTCCGCCCCTTCCTCCTCCGGTTCTCTCGTTTCTGCTGAATATTTAGTGATCAGTTTTGTGCTGCTATTCTGGTGGTTATTGATGCTGTTAGACTCCTTCTTTCCATAATTGTATGTCCGTAGCACACTACGTCTGCTACCGTCGTTCTCCACGACGTTTCCGGCTGCTTCAGTAGGGGTATTGAGATTTCTAAAATATCCGGCAGACGGAGAAGCAACAAGATTATCGTATCTGTATTTTTTAGGGTGTTGTGATGTCGGTGTCGAGCTAAGTCCTTAGCCCCCTCCTAAGACTCTGCTATTTGATGATGACTTATTCATACCATATTCTATTTTATGTGTATCGTATTTTGAGACGATCTGATGATGATGGTGATGATCAGAACTCGTATGAGTCCCTATCAGGGACTGTTTGGGTTTATCGAGACTTTCGGGTGTTGAGTAAAAGTTGGCTGTCATTGTTTTTTGGGCAGTGACTGCTGGGGACAAAGGTTCCGAGATTGATGGAGGAGTGGATACGATATTGTTGGTTTTTCTGAGCCTGATGAGTCTTTCTTCGATGGACTCATATTTAATGTCACATGGAGCCCACTGAGAGTTGTATCCGTCAATGTCAATGGGGACAATCTGGATTTGGGCGGTGGTGGGTTTGTTTTCGAAGGGGTTGACGGATTTTCTATTATTTTTTATCATTTTTATAACTTTTTATCTAAATTAATTATCTAAGAATACACATTAAATATATATATGTTATGGATTCTAGATAATTATATTATGCGTTGTATTTGATATTTTCGATTTAGAAAAAGGTTTTAAGAATTAGAACAATATAATTGTGTATATGATAGTCGATAAAAGGATTTTTTTGAATAATAGGATTTTTAATCTTGATATATTTATTTATGAAATTAATATGTGGAGAGAATAAACTACCAAAAAACAAATATGCGTATTTTTTTATACTAAATTTCACTGAACAAAATTATTAATTTTGAATCTTTAAAAATTATAAATATTTAAATTAAACATCTAAAAATAAGTAAAACATTTAGGAGTCAAATGGCAAAACGAGCAAAAGGGTTATCTTTCGACCAAAAACGAGAACGGATGCTGAACATATTTCATTCAACAGTAAAAAGACTTAAACAAAAGATATGAATCTACATCATTCCTCTCTTCTTTTATTTTTTTACCTAGAAAGATGTATTTAATCTCGCTTAAATTTAAAAACTGGGTGGGAAGGCAGGAATAGTTTTACCCTCAATCAAATAAATACTTGACAGTCTCAGAGCAGATGACTTAGTTAATTCGGATAAAATAGGGGCTGGAAACTTCTTCTGGTCTTTTCCTTCCAAAACACAGCAGATTGTATCAAACTAAACTCATATAGTATTAAATAAAAATAATGAGAATTTTAGTTACTGTCAAAAATATAATAAAAAAATCAAAAGGTCAAGCTTCTCAATGAAGCCAAGGAAACTTTAATAGCAAATATTGCCGAGGCTCAAAAAGGAAGATAATTGAACGAGGAAAGAGAAGTATTGCAATAAGAGTTGGACAGGATCAAATCTAAGAAAGAAGAGCTTTAGGAATCAATGAAAAAATATGTCAGATTCGATCCTGACAGGGTAGAACTTCTAAGTATACCTAAAAATATAGATATTATATTTACCTTTACCTAAAATTATTTCTATTTTTGTTACAGAAAAACAGACACAATAGATGATAACCAAAGCTAATTTCTGGACTGATAATATTTACCAGCTAACCAAATACATCAAGAAAAACTACAACATGTCTGCTGAAGACATCTAAGAAACTTATGGAATTCCGACAGATATTTAATAACTACCATTAATTTGATATATGTATAAAATATACACTCTATTATTTTTTTACTTCTAAAAAATACTATTATTTATTTATTCTATTTATATTAACTGTGTAAAAATTGAAGGTATATAGGATAAGAGGGGGGAAATAAAGGAAGATATATAAAAAAAATAAGTGTATAAAAATATCAATTCAGTTAGGGAGTATAGTCAATAGATCTATCAGCACTTTTTTCGACCCAAGGGCTGTATTGTTGCAAATTTAGGTTATTTAGATTATTTATATCAGGTGGAATCACAATTTTTAAGGGTTAGCCTTGGCTGGCTTTATTGCTTACTGTTAGGGTTTTCTTCGTCGTCGGTCGTGTACTCTTCTTCAATTGGCTATTCAAGACCTTGATGGATAGTTGGCAATTCCCATCATTAGTATTAATAGTATGCTGAACAGCTTATTGAGAGGCTGGCTCAGTTTTTATTCGTTTTCGTTCAATCCTTTGCGAGACTATTTATATCTTTTCTTGAGGTGTCAATAGCGATTCCAAGGTATTTAATTATTTTATATGCACTTCGCTATTATTAGCAACCTTAAAATTTTGTCGAGGGAGGGCTCTGTAGGTCTTGTTGTGAAGAGTCATAGATTTATTTTCTTTTACATGGCCTGTAAAACGACTCTGATATTTTAATGAGCTCATATTAGTATAAATATTATTATTATTCGTATTATCGCACAATTTTTACTGTGTATTTCGCTTAGTTGAACCACTTCTGTTTTTAGTTGTATTAATACTCAACTCTCCTTCAATAGCAATCTTGAAGAAGTTGGAGTGCTTCCTGCTTTATCTTCTTTGTTTCTATCGTTATTTGTACACTTCATACATGCTTTTACCCTTGATTTGTGGCAGGCATGCTGGATGTGGTGGGTAGCCGAAGATAGGTTGGCGGTGCATTAAATGGGGAGGCATTTTATTCGCTGACGAAGTGATTGCGGTGGTGGTGTTGTAATCAATGGATAATAGATTTAATTTTTGGGTAGGTAGTTTTTGAGCGAACCTATTGTCGATTAAGGACATTAAAAAAAAATAGCAATAAAATGTCTATGGATATTTATGTATATATGTAGAGAGATTTATAATTTTATATTTACTTGATTTATAAATGTATATGTTTATATTTTTGTCGATGCATTACATCAGTTCTAAATTATTTTATTTTAATAGTTAGAAATAGATCACCCAAAAAATAAATCAAACTATTAAAGAAAAGAAGAAGGTAAAATAATACAAAAAGAAAAACTTATTCATAAAATAAATAGTGTAAAAAATTGACTATAAAAATTGAGTAGATTTCAAAAAAACTAGATGTTTCTCTTCTGTTCCCACTAACGCTCTCTCTTTTTTTTTTCAAATAGAACAGCAAGACTTATCATTCTTTTTCTGTTTGTAAACTATCAATTGTTTCTTGAATTCTAAATATTTCTTCTCATCCCTGATATACTTCGCCGATTTCATTAATGACTCGATATCAACCTTCTCAACCATGCAAGTGAAAAACTCCTCAATTCCTTCTCCAGTCTTTGACGATACTTCATAATAGCTGAGGAGGTATTGGCTGGCCAGTACCTTCGCCTCTTCAGTTGACACTTTTCTGTTCTGAACGTCATCGATTTTGGTAGCTACTAAACAGAGTTTCGGATTCTATTCATCAGTCGATGTCCGATAAATGTTATACCACTTTACAACTTTTTCGAAACTTTCCATGCTAGTAACATCGAAAACAAAGCATACACATTTGGAGCCTCGAATATATGAAGGGATTAAGCATTAATATCTCTCTTGGCCTGCAGTGTCCCATAATTGAAGATGGCAGTTTATTTTATTAACAACTAGTTTTTTGCCGAAGAAGTCAATAGCTACGGTTGGCTACAATATATATAGATATATGAAATAACATATGTATGTTATATTTGCGTTATATAAAATGATATATAAATATTATATCTATATATTATCACTCTCTCAAATAATTTACACTACCCATCTCCTTCCTTTATTTGAAATGAATCAATAAAATAAAAAGAAGAGTGAGCAAAGTCACCATGATAGATTGTGTAGATTCTCTAATTATTGTATATATAAATTTATTTGTATACTGTTCTGGAGTGTTAAAATTCCGATTTGATGTATCTGCGAATAATCGATGTTTTTCCAGCACCCATTTCTCCTAAGAATATTATTTTCAACCGATAGTCTATCGGGAGATTATCAGAATTCGTGATTGGACTATGCTGAAACTATTTCATGTTTGCTTGTTTAGAAGATGCTTTCTAATGTGACTGATGTATGATTTTTCAGCTAAAGTATATTTTTATTATTTATTATAAAAAGAGTGTGTAATATAGGGGAATACTGTAGAAAAAATATGTCTATATACAGATGTATGTTTCTATTCTAAAATGAATATATTACTATATTTATATTCGAACTTTTTTGTTTTAAATGTTCCAGGTAATTTCATAAATATATAACAATTTTTTAATACAGGCTCTCAAATAAAAAACCATAAAAATAGTATACTTTTTTAGTGGCTTTAAAAATGCACGAAGTTAATCAAAAGAGCCTTTAATTGTTTTTTAATTCGCTCCTTAATAAAGTATTTTTGTTCAGAAATAAATAAAACTATCTTCGTAGATGCTTGGCATTAAAATATTTCCTCGCTTGAAGCAAAGTGATTTTGCCCAGTGCCATAATATTGATGTGTGAAATAGTCCAATTAATCATTATCAGTACGGCACATCAATAATGCATCGAAATTGAACGATAGATTTTTCCCAAATTAATAGTAACAAACATTTATAATATTTAACAGCAATATGAGTATTAATTTCTTTAAGTATCAGATATCCATAATATTATTTTAGTATACCAAAAGATATTTATTCACAGTAATACAGTATTTATCATCATCCATATTTTTTAAGCATTATCAAACTTCAAAACCTTTCAAAAAATTGAATAAAAATAGATTCACGAATATACTGGGATTGAACCTATAGCGCATGGGTCGTATGGATACAAGGATGACAAGAGAGATGGACAAGGGAGGATTTAAGATGGAATAGGGAAAGATGCTACGAAGGAGAATGGAAGGATGGCAAGAGACATAGAGAAGGGAAGATGTTTTATGAAAATGTTGATAGATACGGAGGATAATGGAAAGGTGACCATTTCGATAGATAAGGAAAGATGGTCTATGCAGATGAAAGGAGAAAGGATGGCAAGATGGAACGACAGTGGAAGCATTTTTTGTCCAGATAAACTGAAACAAGAAGGAAACGAGAAGGAAAATGGAAGGATAGCAAGAGACAAAGGCAAGGGAAAAGGTTCAGGGTCGACAATTCAATTCATTTTGGCTTGTGGAAAAATAATTTTTGAACGAACTCCATTTGATTTTTATCTTTCACTCATAATACCAACAACAAAGATTTACACATTATATCACACCCTCGGTTAACAACTTATGGAATTAAAAATAATCCTCCCCCAAAGTCCCACCAGACTGATAATTTCCTGTTTCTAAACATCGAATGTGTCAGATAGCCTTTAGAAAAGAATATTTTCAAATCTGTATTAAACTTTTTCTTGTTGATCCTTTTACTTCTATATTGTTCTAAATGATGATTGACTAGAAAAACAAACACTTTCCATTTTTTTCAATTGTTTTTCCTTAATAAACAATTATTAATAAGTGGAACGATGACTCGAACAAATGGCAAGGAGGATACTTTTACTGGACTAATGTACAATTTAAGAAGAATCAAGAGGGGATCTTTGCCCAACGGTAGGTTGTGTAAAGGTTAGTTCGGCGGTGGAATCAGATTTGGATAAAGGAGTGGTTTCGGTCCACCTCTAGCAATTATTTTGTAGTCAGTTGGCTTTATGAACATACCTTAAAATATGATAATGTGTATTTCAATAATGTATTTGATATTTGAATAGGAATTTTTCGGGATGATGGAAACAACCAATTCAGTGTTTTTTTTTTAAATATATTGAGGTTTATTTATAGTAAAGGATGGTAATAATTCAAAGATAGATCAATATTGAATTTTAGATAATGTGTATTATAAATATCGATGTCTATCGCAATGTTTTACCCATTCAAGATTTATAAATCATTTATTTTTAAAATTCCCCAGTCAGCGTTCAGTATTTTAGGGACTCAGCTCGAATAATTCTCTCTCGCTGGAATCCACCAGCTGCCCAATTCTGTGCCTCAGTTGGAGGTTGTTGATTCTTAATTTGCAATTGAAATGCAGAAGGTAAGTCTTTTCCTCGTTTTCCAATTTAATTCTTTCGTAAGCGCTGTTCCGTTGTTTCAGAACCTGGATCTCAATTTTGGCATACCGTAATTCGGAAACCAAAAAGTGGATTTTATCAGACTTTTTCAGAATAACATCGTCGAGGTCCGTAATTCTGGTTTGGAAACCTAGATTCTCGGATTGGCTGGCCGAGCGGAGCTTCAAAATTTGTTCATTTTATTTGCTTATTTCCTGCGCTTTGCTCTTGATGGACTATATTTTTCTCGATAACAACTTTATGGCTGCCTATTTTTTGTTGTTCTCAGTTTACAGTAACATATTTCGGCCACGCAACTCTCTGAGATAATTACTTTCATTTTACCTTCTCACCAAAAAAGTACGTCTATTTTTTTCAAGAATGACATTAGCCGAGATTTATTTGTCCAAATCTACAATCTGTTTACTTTTGGTTTCTATCACTTCGGAAAGTCTGTTATTCTCCTTCTTTAAGTCTTCATTCTGCTCCTTAACTTCCATGAGTTCATACGTGAGATCCAATAGTGACTTTTCTAGATTTTTCACGATTTCCTGCTGAATTTGACCATCCTATTGTTTTTCGTTTAAAGCATAGGATCCAGAACTATTGAGACTAGTACTTATGACACAACCATTAGTCTATCTTTTGGAGCTCCTCGACTGTGATCTTGCCCTGACTTCGATAAATCTTAGATCAACTGCTGATTGGGTTTGATTGTTTTTGACCATCATAGTTTCCGCTGGTTTTTTGTTGAAGAATAAGGGTCTCGCCAAGTTCGAGCTGTCGGCTAAAAAATAATTCTGATTAAAATTATTAAAGCTAGCGGAACAAGTTCCGTTGCTTTGGTCCTGGGTCAATGGACTGTCAATTTTTTTGGAAAGTAGTTTTGTTCGCGGGGTCGGCTTCTCGGGCTTTCGGGTGAACATTTTTTTTGTTTTACTTTCTTTTGTTTACTCTTTCCAGTGTTTTGAATCCTATTTTTTTAAGGGTTGCAATTTTGGTATGATAACTTGAAGCTAAGCCATAGATTTTCGAGCTAGAATGTAAATAGTTAAAATATTTCGAAAGAGAACTTTAAAAACAAAAAAGGAAACAAAAAAATAATACGTGTTTTTTTAAATGTTTTATTATTTATTTATCTTCTTAGATATGTAAGGATTATACTTATATCCAATGTATGTGTTTTGAAAAATAACAATAAAAATTATCACTGGTTGTCGTGAAAATATTATTATTATTATTTATTTTGTTGTTGATTGGATTTTGAATTTTAAGTATTTTTTATTTCGTGTGTGTTTTTATTAAATTTTTTAAACTTGTTTTTTTTTTTTAACTATTTATAAAACTTATTAAAAATCAAGATAAATTAAACTATTTAAACTATAGAGTTTAATTTTGATATAATATCTACAGCTTATTATATTTATTTTATCAACACACATATATTATATATTTTAAAATTCGTCAACTATTTAAAAAAGAGTGTTATTTTTTTTGTTCGCTCTTTTGTTTTAAATTAAACTTGACGTATGATGGCTATATTGTCAGCACATAGTTCTTCTGATGTTCCGCTTCCGTTATTATTTAGCTTCGTGAAGTGCTTATTAAACAGTGTTAATTTATTTTGTTAATTAATGTGTTATGATTCTTTAACTCTAATTTATTTATGTATTTTTTTTTCTATTTTTTCTGATGTTTGCATTAATTTTTCAACAATCATCAATATTTAGCCACTCCCCTTTTAATAATATCTATAATACAGTACGACATATTTCATAACGACATAATAAAAATATGGAAAAATCGTATCATATTCGCAGTAATAACTTGGCGAGGCCGTATATTTTGTATTTTTTAATGATTCATAATATCCTCAAAAGCTTTCCATGGGCTATTCTTTTCGAGATGGTCCGTATTTTTATTAATATTTACTTAATTGGTTATATCGATATATTTCAAATGTAGATATTAACATAGATGTTAACTACATTTTTATGAATATAGTATTAAATTAATGTATATTCATTATTCCGAACGATAAATTTAATAATGAATTTTTCTTTTATATCTATGGTTTGTTTGGCATTTCAATATTATATTATATTTTTTATGTATAAAGACATTTTTATTTTTTAGTCAATATTTTAAAAATAATAACATATGCATTTATAAATCGCATACACACAAAAATTAAATATACTTAAATAAATTGGAAAATTTATAAATACTGTTAAATGTTTCAAATTTTGTTCGAAAAGCAAATAAGGGGAGAATCCCCTCAGATTTTTATACTTATAACTTCTGCTTATTATTTTTTCATTTTATAATTAGTACTCGATGTTCTCTCTGCAAATATCCGTTCAGCCAATATAAATATCAGTATTATCATATTTATATAAGTGACTTTTAACAAAGATCACTATTTATGAAGACAGAAATAAGGGATTTTTCAATATAATATGCATCCATAATTGATATTACTATTTCAATTATCTTATAATTCTATTAATAACTCTGATATTATATAAATGTATGTATACATTAAAATTTGTAAAAATAAATATGGCATAATAGACTAGCTATCCTAATAAAAGATATATACGTGGGTATAGAATCCTATTAATATACCTACATCATATAAAAATATGATGTATTCTCGCTACTAGATTTCTAACGATTTCAACCACATTCCTATACAGTTTTCTTCGCACTGATTTCACCTCTATCGTTCTTGTGACTTCTCCCCAAATACTGTCCTACTCTATTTCAGATGTACTGTAGTCCATGTAGCTGGATTCTTCAGTACTTATATTATCAATGTTTTTCAAAACATTTTAAAATTGGTGGAGCTCTTAAATGGCGTTGCTTTCTCCAGTCGATGGGGATTTGTCGGTTTCCGCCATATCCTCTTGTTCTGCCAAAGTGTCCATGCGCAAGAATTCGAGTAGCTTATCGATATCGTTCTTATTGACTGGGGACTTGATTTGCTCGATCTCCAACTTCTTATCGATGTTGTAGATCTTGTGCCGGTTCAGTTACCATACTTTTTCCTGGAATTTGGCATCATTTTAGTTTAGAGTCTCCAGAGTTCGTCCATTCCGATGACCGAGCTTGCTTGCTCGTCTTTCCAACAATTGCCTTATAGACTTGATTTCTATGGCTTCATGATTATTTTGTGGGTTTAGTTTTTCTATTTATTCCAGGTAAAACATTATTTAGTTTGAATTAAGTTTCCAGATGTTTCCTTTGAGGTGCTCATATTTGAAATTTGTTGTTGGTTTCGGATTTTATTGTTGCATCTATTTTTGGTGTAAAGAAATCAGAAAGTACTTTTATTTAAATATGTGAATATAAATAAAAAAATAAAATATACAAATAAAAAATTTCAATAGGAAACTCTTTTTGGGCTTATAATTTGCGAGGCTTCCTATATTATTTTATTTTTTGTAAAAAATATATTTTATTAGGCGTATTCAACATTTAAAAATTATCTTCAAGATTTCTCAGTAGTAAATTGAATTTGAGTCTTATTTTTTTGAAAAATAAAGTATTCCCAAAAAACATAGAAATTTATATTGATGTTATCATCAAATTTTATTTTCAAAAAATAAAAAATAAATAAGGTTTTTTTTTCCCAATATATTATTTACATTACTTATAATATTAGGCTAATCAATTCTAAAACTATTAAAAAATAGAGACTGGGAGTTTCAATAAAAATATTTTCGCCAGCATATTCAGAATTATTTACCATTAGGTACTTATTGAATTACTTTCATATAAAATCAAATAACTATAATATTTATATATACATCTATATTGTATTATAAACATATGATCGAGGAAGAAGAAGACATCGAGGAAGATTGGCAAAACTAAATCAATAATCAAGGATCACTTGATCTCACAGACAAAGTCAATGGTGGAGTGCACCTGGATAAGTTGAAGAACATCGATCTTTGTTAGTTGGAGGAATTATATTTGGATTCCAACCAACTCAAATCCCTACAGTACATACAGAGGCTAGATCTCAGATCTCTCACCAGATTATAACTTGGTAATTTGTATATCGAAACTATCAATACAATACGATTCATGATTATTAATATACGCAATTTTTTAAAAAATAATACGAAATAAACACTACAACTATTAGGTAATAACAATATACTATCGATTCAAGAGATAATCGTAATTCAACTCCCTAACTTACTTAGACTTTCTCTCTGTACACCTAACAACAATAATAAAATATACCAAACTTAAAACCATCTGTGAAAATTCAGCAAAAAATAATATCGAGAATTTGAATAACCTTGACAAATTGAAGATGGAAAAAATTTAAATTATAGAAATGGGAGGAAACTATCTTCAAAATGTGGAAATATTGCTCTAGTGTTATTTTCCTTGCCTTCGAGTCATAAATATGTGTTGGAACAATAATCTACTTTATCGACATTTTGCCCTTATTTTCACATTAATATTGTTTTTAGAAAATAACAAAATTTAGGACATTCGCGCCTTGGGTTACTGTAATTTTCCGGAACTTCAAAGTTTAACATTGAGTAAAAATAAATCACAATAATAACACACATCTGTATTTGCAATATTATATTTATTTGACTATAAGTCATATCATCTAAATTGACCCTCTGTGTAACTAGCTCTTATTTCAACGGAATTGAAACCCTATTTTATAATTATAGTGTACAATTAAATTAATATTTTTTTTGTAAATTATAGGCAATAACTTAATAAAAAGTATAAATGGTTTCGAAAGATGCAACTTTCCATAGCTAGGCTGGCTAGATTTATAAAAAAACCGAATAGTTAATTTTGATTGTTTATTCTTTGGCAACTTCAGAAATCTCAAGAGCACCCGTTTGTTTCTTTATAATAATTACGCCAGTGATTAGTATGTAGAGCATATTGGCTTAAAACTTGACAGAATTCACCGTGATTTTCGCCAAAGACAACTGTAATCTAAATGCAAATATTTATGATATTATTTTACATTTATTTTAAATATGAAAAAAGTTAATAAATATTATAAAAAATATTTTTTATTTAATTTAAATAGGCATATGAAATCTTAAAATGAAAAATAATCATGTTTGATTATTATTTCTGTTTTTTATCATAAGATCTTTCCTGCTTTAATTTCACCCCAACCAATCAGTCTGAATTTCTTGTCGACTCTTCTGCTGAAGGCAACTTTCTCATTGATAGTTGTACAAATTGGACTGTTCAGTTGAATTTTCATTATATCCTACACATGTTATAATTAGTATAAAAAAAACATAATAAAGTTAATAATATTTATTTTTTACGTCTTTAACACTTATAACTTTTCCAGGTGTTTCAGTAGACCCTACATTAAACTTGAGAGTTTAAGCCGTTGTGATCTTGGTAATCTTGCTTTGCTTCTCAGAACCTTCAGTTTTCACTCCGAGCAATCTTTTCATTAAATGGAACTTTATGTCAACCTCTATGTAGATGTCAGGGAGGTTTCCAGGGGCGCCCAGCACGTTGCCTACAAGCCTATCATTTCTAGTGATACTTGGATCGACAAGTAATCCCACCCCGATCAGACCTCCTGGAACCGCGTACAACAACTGGTTGTTCTCAGCCAGTAGAGACACGATGCGGCTTCGGATCGGCGTGCATCTCAAAGCGCCACTTTCGTCTTTGTACAGATGTCCAGGTCTGATTTCGACTTCTTGGCCTACTTCCAGCACTCCTTCGAGAATCGACCCTCCGACCACTCCACCCTTCAAATCGTTGATATGACTTCCAGGTTTATTAACATCAAAACTTCGAATGATGATCATTTTTGGTGGAACTTTTAGATTTCTCATGGGCATGGGAATATTGTTGATGGATTCGACAACTGCGTCGATGTTGTATTTCAACTGGGCGGAAATCGGGATAATGGGAGATTTCTCGCAGCAGGTACCTTTGATGAACTCTTTGATTTGTTTATAATTTTGGAGAGCACAATCTTCGTCCTTGAAAATGATGTCGACTTTGTTCTGGAGGATGATGATGTGCTGTAGCTTCATGACCTCTAGGGCGACTAAATGTTCAGCAGTCTGTGGCTGGGGACAGTCGATGTTGGCAGCGACGAGAAGCAGAGCTGCATCCATAACTGCAGCACCCGTGAGCATTGTTGACAACAAGATATCGTGACCAGGGCAATCCACAAAAGATACATGCCTAAATAATATATAATTATACATATATAGAATATAGATAAGAAAATAGATATTTCATACTTAATAAGTTAGAGTGGCTTTCCACATTTATCGCATTCTGGTTTGTCAGTCATCGAACTTGGATAACTTTTAAATGCTTAGGTGCCGGGGCATTCAGGACATTTGTAGAGCTTGGCGTTAGCATAGCCTAACCTGATAGTAATGTTTCGCACTTTTTCTTGCTTGAACCTGACTGTGTGGACGCCGGAGATCGCCCGAACGACTGTCGACTTGCCGTGGGCAACATGGCCGATCGTGCCGATGTTGAGCGTGGCCTGACGTGAGATGACGTGTATGGAGAGTGGGGTTAAGTCCGGGATGTCATCATAGGACTGTGGGCGCAGGTCTGGGTTTTTGGAGTTGATCTTAGCGATCTACTCAGGGGATAGTCTTTGAGTTTTTTCCATTATAGCTTGATCAGGTTAATTGTTATTGAGAGAGAAGAATGGGTCTATTATTTGTGTATGTATTTTTTGTTAAAATATTTGGGTTTTTTGTTGTTTTTTGTTGTTTTAAATTGATTATAGATACTCTAGTTATTATTTGCGAACTTAAAAAAATGAATTAAAAATATTCTTTTTTAAAGATGAATTCATAATATATAGGTGTACAAATTTTATCAAATCTACCTTTTCCTCAATATAATTATAAAAGAATAAAATAAAAATTACATTTTAGTCTTTCCATTTTGTATTTCTTTATAATTTATGTATAAAAATAATTACAGTTTAAATCTACTTTCTCTCATATTTTTAAGATTCAAATCATCAAAATTAAATTTTCGCCTTCAAAAAAACACACAGAAAAATAGACTCAAAGGTTAATTAATAATGAAAAACTCTGCAACAAAAATATAATATATCCATACACATATTAAAAAAAAAATATCAACAGCAATCTCCTTTGACCAATACTTTCGTTGCTCCACATTTCGAACAGTTGATTTAAGTATCTTTGCAGTAGTCGCAACAGACAGGAACTATCCACAGAAACGCTGTTGTAAAGACTAACAGCCAACACCAAGCACAAGCTGCAGTCCCCATCTTCTTCCTTTCTACTGAAGGCGTAACTTGGCCGCATCCTGGGCACGTCGAGGCTCCTAGACCAATAACTGCGACTGGAGGATAGGACATTGTTAATTTGTATTATTATAAAAAACTTATCTGATGTTAATTTAATGAATGTAAGATATAAATATGTATTATTAAACGATGAATTTATTTAGCTATTAATATATATATATATATCTGCAATATATCGATTTTTGTGTTTTATGAAAGATATATAAAATATGTTTAGATTACTTTTTTTGATACAATAACATATATACCTAGTTTTTATATATACACATATTTTATATAGTATAGAGTAGAGATAGATATAATAACTGGTTTAAAAACAAAACTAGCATTAATATATTTTAAATGGTTCAGTAATACACACAATAATACTTTAGATTAAAAAAATATATAGGCAAGAAATCACAGACAAACAAATACAAAACAAATAAAAAACCAACAATACTTTCCAATAGATTCCGTGTAATAAAATGTATAGCCAGGACGCCAAAAATGTTATCATTGTGCAGAAAAACCCTTATGAAACCAACGTCTATCCTCAAGACTCCCTACAGTCGGTCGCCCCCACCATCTTAATAATCGAACAATAGTACCAACCCCAAACAATATGTCAGACTTGTGGCTATCTGGGTCATTCTCTCGTCCAAAAGACGATGGGAGCTGCGGCTTGTTGCTGGTTCTGGGGTCTCTTATTCACCACAGGATGCTTCTGTTTGATACCATTGTTCTTTGATAATTGCAAAGATACAGTATATATTTGTGATAAATGTGGTCGTGTTAAGACTATCATACCTGGAAGGTGTTGCTGAGGAATTCTTGTTTTTTTTAATAAAAAAAAAACATATTACTGGTATGTAAATCTTATTTTTTTGTTTTAGACCGAACAAACAAAGTTAAATAAGAAAAATGATTTAAAAAAGCGGTATTCAGCAATAAAAATAAAACGAAAACTGTAAAAAAACCGATAATAAATATTTTTCATTATTTTCATTTATTTTTTTAAAATTAGTAAAATTTACTAGAATAATTAATTATGTGTATCTAATAGTAATAATTATTATACATATGAACATAATATAACACCATATTTCTATTTTAGAAATCGAACCTATTTCATTAACTGCATAAATAATTTACACATTCCTTCTATTTCTTAAAAAAATATAAATATATTAGATACATATTCATTTAAAAATTAAATACATATATTTAGTTAAAAAAAGAAAATGTATGGAATGTATATTAATATAGAAAAGTATGAAAAATCAGGGAAGGAGACTTTAGCATATCACATTTGTAATTATCCCTCTTTTCACTCTCTTGCTTTTATAAATCTTCCCAAATATGTAGTCCATAACATTCTTGTCTTGATAGAAACAGGGGTGTTTGCACATCGTGTCTTATTTGTCCGAACACTACACCTTAAGAACACTATATTCCGGTTATTAGCTACTCGCACTCCCACATTTCTTATTATTCACATTATTATTATCAACAGTATTTGAACTATCATTCATTTTCCCTCCATATTCAACAAAGTTAATCCTTCCTTTGTTACCCTCCAGTTTCCACTTGAGGCCAGGGACCACAGTCGACAGCACTGAAACAGTCCCATCCCCTGCTACGAAATCTTGTTGGTTGGGAAAGGTCTATTTCGAAAAATCAGATGTGTTCAAGTAATGGTATCTGCTATCCGTGAGGTCCTTGGCAGAATAGATAATCGACACAGAAACATCAGGTTTTCTCAGCATGAACATGTCAACATCCTGCTCATAGCCCTCTTCCAATATTTTGGTGAGTTTACTCCTCTTTTGCTTGTCCATTTTCGAGAACAGCCTGATGAAATCCGCTTTGGAAGTCAGATAGGTGTCCTCGCCATGGTAGAGGACGGGTGAGTTAAAGGTTGATTAGATATCGCTGAAATTGAACCCTTTATAGGCAGGTAAAAATGTGGGTGGGTGTTACAACATCTCTTTGTACCAGGATTGGTTCCGAAATTACAGGAGGTTGAGTCTGGGGAGCAGGTTGACCACGCTCCCGCTGTTTATCGTGAGCATCTTTTGTGTAAATGAGTTTATCCCGAATTCGAAGGATAAAACTTTTTTTATATAAAATTAATCCCAGGCCAACGCTGATTTGATCACGTGAGAGCTGCCGAGAAAGGGAGCTCCTATGGCTATAAAATGATCCACCATAAGGTCTTTCTCTTCGTTAGTCAAATTATGAAGAGCTTTAAGGATATGCAGAGCCCCATAAGAGTGGCCCATGAGCACCACCTTTTTGCCTGTGTTTTTGAAGAGAGTCCTTATCGCCTTGCCAATGTGAAAAGAGGCGTTGCTGTATTTAGCGCTGTATCTAAAGTCGTAAGGCACTGCCTGGTAATTGAATCCAGAAGTATATCCAAGGTTTTCGAGCATTTCGATGAGCTTTCCAAAGCCTTAAAGAGGACATTCATGGAGCAGACTGTAGTCACCAGATAGAGAGTGTATAGCAGTGGCGCCGCAATTACTATCTTCGGTAGTTTACGGGGTGTCTCCATACCAAGCGACTCGGATGCCTTCAGGCTATTTATACCTGATTGGCCCATCTTCAAATTTGAAAAACTCCCCCAAACACTTCTATTCCGTGCTTTGGAGAACTCGGAATTTTTCAGTTATCTTGCCCACCCATAGACGGTATTATTTCTTGGGCATTCCCCCGAAAACTCCCCTTAGATCAGCTTCACTGCAAGTTGACCATCCACAGGCTTAAAATATTTAGGGGTTTTTGTCTTTGAGGAGTTGACAGTTGACTTCGACCTGCAGACTCGAAGCCAGCAGTCCAGGCACAACCACAATCGGAGCACAAGGGCCTAAATTGAACAGGTGCTGTCGTGCACTACTACTTTTGTAGAGATGGTGGTGCTCTTCCAAGCAATATCCCAGATGATCGGATTTCGAATATTGGATTGCTGTGCGAGTAAGAACCAATAAAGTAAAAATGACTTATAAGTATTTTATCATTATTTTTATGGCTGGATTTATTTTTTATCAGTCCCTCTGGAAATAAACTAACTTTGGCTTGAAGGAATATTTTCGATTTTTTAGTTTTTGTATATTGTTTGTTTGTGTAAATAAATTACGAATAGAATAATTTCAAAAATCAGAAAAAATACAAAAAATCGAATCTTTCCAAATCTATATACATTTTTTCAATGTTCGTTTTTTTATGAAATATATACAAGTTAATATAAATGCATGGTAAGCAACACGAGATACAACAGATGAATATATTGAATAAAATAACAAATACACAATATACATACCTATAATGTTCTGCAAAGTTGGAAAGAAATAAGTAAAAATAAAAAATATATATCTGTAAATATATTTTGTTTGCATATTTATTTATATTTTAATGTTGTGAGAAAAAAGTAGTTTGATTCAACTCGATTTACTTATGCAAATAGTAGCCTGATTTATAGAATTTAAATATGTCTCTCCTCAACTAATAGTTGTACATAGGATTTTGACATTTGTTTGGAAAAACAAAAAAACTAAATTTATGTTACAAAACAAAAAAACAGCAAATTAACAATAACTAAAAACGAATAAGATAAATATATAAATAATGGATACAAGTATAAGATGATGAAACTAACAAATTATTATATATATTTTTATTACTGATTAGCTCGAAAAAATAACATATTGAATATTTATTTTATTAAAATAAAATTGCAAATATAGAACTGTAGTGGTATAAGTAAACCAAATAAAAGTAGAAACAAATTAAACAAATATCATAAAATACATAATATGAACACTCCAAAGTTTCATAGCTAATCTGAGCGAAGCTAATTTAGCTTCAACCCTAGCCAAATCAAGTAAAACCCAAAACCACTTCTCTAGGCTCGAGAACCTCGATCGTTGTCACGGCCGTTCCAAAGACCAGCTCCCCAATCATTAAACAGATTTGGAATCAAAACCTACTTCTTTAGAAACAATCGGAAAATCACTTACAAAATAGCATCGTCTTCACCACATCCCTTGGGAATCACACTGAACAAAAAAGATTCTGAAAAGGTTATCCCTGATTTTTCTTAACAATTTAACCTGCCTGTGTTCGAGTCGGAGATCAAACGAGTTGAATAGCATTAATAAGAGGATTTGGAGGTGGAGTTTAATAAAAGATGGGAGAAGCTTCATTACATCTATAAAACCCCAACCAAACAGTCTTCAGTAGCGGACACAAACGATTAGTTTAATAAAACAGGAACACCAGCTAATTCTGCTTTGGCAAAAAGCCCGCAACTTATTACATTTGATTATAATAATATTATCAATAATAATAACAATAATAATAATGATAAACAATAGTAATAATAACCTTAATAATTGGTAAATACAGAGCAAGAACAGAAGAATAACAATAAGGCTATAGCCATATAGTAATAATTAGAGTAAGAACAATAAGAGTAACACAAATAATACTCACAGAACCAGGTAAAATAGTAGTCGTAGAGTAAGCGAAAGACAGTCTTGAGGAGAAAGGAGATCACGAAACGGGGCAGGTTTGAGAAAAAGAATTATTATTTCAAAGGCCAACAAGGTAAACAAACCGATCGAGTTACTGTTGGCACCAACAGTAACTCTTCAAGTCCTGAGCAACTGTTCGCCAGTGTTCATATATGATAAATATGGATATCTAATAGGGAAAAAAAGGATGAATGTTTGTTTGTTTAATGTATGTATGAATTAAATCTTATTGGATTATTTATTCTTTGGTGAGAAATATGGTGAAACAAAACTTCAAAAAATATTGTTCCCGACAAATCATCATGATAATTTGCATTATTAATTATGGGGGTTGAAAAATACTTATAAATGCAAAGTTCAGTCCTAAAATATTTTTGCAATAATTTTAAATGAATTTAATAAAATAGAATTTGAAAAGAAAGAACACTGTTTTTCCGCAAAACTATAAGATATCATTATTGTTTGCGTCTTTTATTGTTAAATCAATTTCAGTGTATACATAGATATATATAAATAATAATTTTAATATATTTTAACCTTCAATCTAATTAAACTATTTGTTAAACAATCCTAAATAGCCAAATAAAAATAAAAAACAGACTAAAATAAATAGATATATATAGATATAAATACAATGAAAGGTAAAAATGCATCTAAAAGAAATGACCGAAACCCTTCCATTAAGAAGAAATGCCAATTCGCACTCTAATCCCTTCCTGGTCATCAACCCAACAAATAATCAATCATCATCAGATAGCCTCCGAAATCAATTTCCTAGCTCAAGTAAAATGCACACTCCTAGGAAAAACATTACCACGCTTCGATACGCCCCTACGCGATTCCCCCTCACTTAAACGTCGAAGGAAATGTTGTGCATGGATTCTACTCTCACAAACTGTCCACTTTCTTTGTGGTTGCAGAAAACTAGTCGGAAAGCGTGAAGCAGTCGATGATGGTGTAAACAGGGGATGTGGCAGAGTAGAACTCGTCGCAGTTCTGGGATATTTTTAATGGAGTGTTTGACAACCCCAAAGAATATAATCATGATGTGTAACTGAGATAGATATTATGACAATGCTTGCTTCTATTAAAACTATTAAATAAAATACCCAACTCTCCTCTCCGATACAATAAATATATATCTCTATATTTTTGTTACATTATCTTTTTGTTTGATATGAATTTATAAATATCTAATAAAATAATGAGTTTATTTTATTTATATGTTATAGAAGAAAGTACATCAAATATAAATATTGATTTGTTTTTTTTTAATATGAAGCTATAAATGTCTATTTACCAAAATATCGTTATTTAAAATGTCAAACATATTTCATTACTGATACTTGTTTTAATATATTTATATAAACAATATTAATGCTAAAATAACCGTTTAAATACATTTCTTAACTAGATATATATAAAAACCATGATTAGTTTTTTAATAAATGGAAATTGTATCAATATATCTATTTTGTATCTCGTACATTTTTTTCATTCGAATAAATTTCTAATCATATATTTTTTATTTGATTCACATGTGAAAAATCTAATAATCTTTTATAATTTTGTTTAATCATATTTACATCATAGTATATTATTATAGGTTTTTTATTAATATATGTAAAATATCATGATAGTTTTAATATTGGATTAAGAATCATACCAAACTTTCCGAATCATGTATCAGATCCATCTTTTTTATTTCCGGATAGAATGTTTTATCGTAGATCAGAGTCAACACCTTTTCTTTGTTCAGCAATTTCTAAATCAGCACCTCTCTCGCTGCCTTCCCAAACTCCTCTTCCTTCTTCCTGATGTTTCGATTGTCGGCCCGAGCCTGCATGATGTCCTCCTTCACATCGTCCACCATTTTCCTCAATATCTTCTAGAGCTCAGTCTTCGACTCAATTTATTTCATATAAGCATTCTTCAACTCTCTCACCCGCTTCTGTTCTTTGGACAGAGTCTGTTTCAGGGTATTGATTGTCGCCATGGCTCGTTTCGGGTCTGATGGATCTTCTTTGCTTATCGATGTGTTTACCATCTTAAATTTATTAGTGTTGCTATTATTGATGGCTGACTGATTATCTATGACGCTATTGGAGTCCTCCGCTGCCTCATCCTACACTTAGTTCGATACCTCCTGGAGAAGCTTTTCGTATTGTTGGATCTGAGTGGTCAAGACTGCGTTTTTCTTTTTCTTCATTAGAAGGTCTTTAATGAGAGTCTCCCGATCTTTTTGCTGAATTTCGAACTCACTTTTGAGCTCGTTGTACTTCTTCAGTATCGACATATTCTCCGAGTCAATCTTCTGTGCGATGTTCTTGATCCAGTCCAACTCGCTGACCAGCTGCTTCTCCTTCTGCAAGTACTCTTGATCTTTCTCTCCTTTGTTGATGCGTTCGTCTTTGAATTTCTCCTTAATCTCGTTGATTTTTTTGTGGAAGAACCTGATGATGTCTGATTCTTGCTGGACGAGGATTTTGGAAGTTTTGTTCTGGATGGTGGAGATATTCTCGTGGATCTTTGAGTGTAATTCCATTATTTGTTGCATTCTTGCTTTTTAAACGGGATCCATCGTTGTCTTATTTCTAATAATCAAGTTTCGTAAATATAAATGAATACATTTATTAAGGAATAAATAATGTATAATATAAATTACTTGAGCTATTGTTGTAACTCCTCGATGATTTTGCGATATTATATTTATCGTTCGACGAATCTCTGTTTGTAGACTTCTAAATCATTCTCTAGTTTGGCATTCCGATCCTTTGACGCACTCAGTTCCGCGATCAGCTCGCGACATCTCTCGTTGTAGTCATTGGCTGTCATTTCATTTTTGATATTCACATTATCTATATTATATTAAAAACATATGTACATAATTCATATATATATTCCTATTGATTTTTAAAAAGGATATATCTCTGCATAGTTTATTATTAACATTGATTGTTGTCGTATAGTAGTTAGTTCTGATTACCTAGTTTTTTGCTTTTGAAAGGATCTTTCTTGTCAGACTTGTTTTTGAGGACGGAGTCATTATCGATGACTATGATATTAGAAAATGACAGGATGTAAACGATGTATTTCTCCAATATGAAAACTTGTACATTTGGCTAGTTCAGGGGTGTTCGAGGTTAGTCGTTCCGCGATCTCCTGCATTTTTTGCAAAGCAGTTTGCTGCTTGTTCTCGTTGTTTTTCATAGAACTTATTATTATTATCTAGCTTTGTTTATTATTATTTTTTATCTTTTTATCAAATTAAAGTATTATTTATTCTTATTCTTATTATTATTATCTTATATTATATTTTGATTTTGTGTTTCTAGCAATGCCTTCATTGTTTATCACATTATTATGTTAGATATGCGTTATACATATTGACAATATACTTCAGTTGCATTTGAATCAAATACGAAGATATATATTAACTTTAATTTACTGTTGTACTAATAATTCCAATATGCCAATTGATTTATATTCTATAATTTCTATAATATTCGTAGTTTTTAATTATATTGAAAATATATGCAAAATTCTTCCTTTTTCACATTAAAAAACAAATACTTCAATAAAATAAAAAAAAACTCATTATCAAATAAATATCCAATTATTATTTATTAAATTGTATAGACAAAGCATAGACAAAAAAATAAATATATATTCGAATAATTTATACAAAAGAACACAAAAATAAATGATCAAGAACTACATCGAACAACCCAATAGGACCCCACTCGCAGAACTCTGCGAAGAGAGAGCCAACTTCAAAGCCCAACTCTTAAAGATCAAGTAGAAAGGCAAAAGACACACCATATAATAGAAGTATAAGCTATACATCAAAGATATTCTATTTCGTCCCGACAGCAACTCCAAGGTTTTGGCCCCCGTCTTGGAACTCCTCTCCAGGAAATAAGCCGTGGTCAAAGCTTGGGCGCTCTGCAAACTTGTCAATTTTCGGAAATCCGGTCCGATCGACTATAATGCCAATAATTGTGATAACAAACGTAACGAAATAACAACAAACGAAACCCAGGCTGACTCTAATGTCAATAATATGGAAATTCTAAGCTCAAAAACCGGGACACAGTAATGCGGCACTTCGGCTGAATTGATGGAATAATCTACAGTGTCGCTCAAGAAAAAACAGACATCTCAAAGAATTGCCTGCTTGTTGTTGGCGAAAGTTTTCAATTGCAAAGACGTCGCCTCTAGAAAATAAGTATTTGTTGCTCTCAAGTTAAACGGAATGAGAAGCAAACTATCCGCAAAATAGGTCGAGTGCGATGCCAACCACAAAAAACTTCAATCCGCAGAAGCTGAACTTTCTAAAGCCTACTTCCACTCTACCTCGTGTTCTAATTCTTCTGCTTCCAACTCCTTGAACAATGGCTGTTTCTCTAACTCTTTGGGCGACTCCTACCAGAATAGCGCAGAGAAGAAAGGCAATGCTTCGCTTTTGGTGGCTTACTAAAAACAGCTGAAGGACAAGGACAGAGAGGTCAAAGCATTAATAAAGGCCAATAAGGATATGGAGAGGATTTACGAGTCGAAGATTGAAGATCTTGAAGACGAGCTGAGCAAGTTGAACTTCCAGAACGACAAACTAGCCGAAGATTTAGATACGGCAAAGGAGCGTCTCGCACTCTGTGACAACAGCAACGGAAGAGGAGAAATGCTGATGGGCAATCTGTGTGACAACAGCATGTCGATGGAGATCTTGGAGAACCTGAGGGGCAGGAAAGAAGTGGAGAGCGAGCTGAGTGAGAAGTACTTGAAGCAGGTGATAACTCTGAAGGAGAACCTGTAGTCTATAAAGAACGTGGTGTTCGAAATACTGTTGAACGGAATGCAAGTGCCTGAGAAGAAGATTCTAACTGAGTTGGTGTATCTCCTTAATTTGGGGGAGCAGGACAGAGCAATGTTGAAACAAAGATTAGGATCATTTGTTTAATATTGATTGATTTTTTTGCAAGGATCCATTTTATAAAAAATGATTTTTTATATACATTTTAATAATAAATATAGATAATAGCAATTACAGAAATATTTTTTATTATTTTATTTAAATTCATTATTATTACTATTTATCAGATACTAATATTTTTTATGGGTTCAATTCTAGTAATAGTTTATTTTTTCATTTTTCTAATATTACTTTTGGGACAGAACTCCTCAGCAATATTTTCTTAGTCATTCTAATCTAGATACAAAAAATTCAAAATAAACTAAAGAAAACTAACTATATTGCTTTAGTTATAACTTCAAATATTATTCAAATATCATATTGATATATTGATGTAGATAAATATCAGGTATTTCTTCTTCTACTTCAATGAATTCGATTAACTTTAAATATAAATTAGCAAAAAACAAATGAGTGAACATATCTCTAGATAATCTATATGCATATTTAAAAAGATAGTTAATTTCAATCAACCAAAGGTGATGCTTGATTTTCCTCCTGGTGGGTTATGAACTTTAACACTGGTCTTTGCAGGGCCCTCATTCGTAATTGGGTTGCTCGTCTGGTTGTTTTGATTACCGCCAACCTTTGCCGTGACTTCACCCTTTGGTGCTTGTTTCTGTCCGGCTGCCATCTGGTTCGACACCTGGGTGGCTTGCTGGGGTTGCTGCACTGTCTTCTGAGTTGCCTTCGTGGCTTCCGGGGTGTCCCACGCAAGTGAGAAGCTGCTTTGTCCTCCTGGAGCATGATGCACTTTGACTGAGGTATTCTTGGTTTCACCAATGTTCTGTTCGTTTCTCTTCATTTTCTTGTATATTTTTTAGAAATATTATATTTATTTTATTAATGATTATATAAATCTACTTTGAAATAGTTACAATTTATAATATCTATATTTGAGAAAAAATATATTTATAGTAGAACTCTACCTTTGTTTCAAACAATATTTGTATGTTTTATTTATTATTTCAAACTTCATAAACAATGTATACAATTGGAAAAAATATAATTTAATGTTTTTTCAAATAATAGTAAAAATTTTAACTATTTTTACAATTTTTGAATTCAAATAAATCATGGCAACGTAGCAGGGATTCAATGTTTGGGCTAAATGGACAATTAAACCCGAGATGAACTGTATATTTTTATTTCTTCGACAATCTGCTTTGTATTATAGTTTTCCTATTATCATTTTTTATTATTATTATTATTTATATATAAATGAAATATTTATTCCGAACGAAGAATTTTAGTTAAATTTTTTTATATCCTTAATTTTTCATTTTACTTTGAAACTATATATTACATAAGCATATACATACGCATCATTTTCTGATTTCTGATTTCTAGCTGAATGGAAAACCATAAAAACATAAATATAGTTCTTATTTTTCATTATACGACCCTATTTATCCCTTCAAAAATGGCAATACTGATATAATTTCATTAGAGAATCACTATTATTCTTAATATCTTATTAATTTACCTCATGAATTCTAGAAAATAAGAAATTAGCAATAATAATAATAATAAAGATATAATCATTATTAATGTCATTCAGTAGAGGCTACGATTATATTGAAGGTGATAATCAATAAAATTTGTATACAGGCTGCCTTAACGCTTGTGGTACATTCATCGGATGCTTTAAGACCTGGACTCCTTGTCTATCGTTTTGGCTGTGCTGCTTCGAAAAACCTTACCAAACCATCAACCAAGGCAACAAAGGAATACTCACAAGATTCAAGAAGTTCCAGAGAATTGTCGAACCTGGAATTACATATATTAACCCAATCACCGAAGCATTGACTGAAATCGACTGCCGGATGAATGTTATAGATCTCAATAAACAGATGATTCTTACCAAAGGTAATGTATTTGAAAAATAAAAAAACTTAATAACATCAGGATATGTATTACCATTATTTTTAATCTAAAAGCAAAGATAATATATCATTAACGATTGATGCATGCGTCTATTATACAGTTGCTGATCCTTGCTTTGCTAAATATCGCATCGCTGACATTGCTGGGTCCGTATCATAGTTGACCTATGCCATCCTCAAGAACACGGCTGGTCTCTTCACCTTTCAAGAACTATTGGAGAAAAGGAAGGCCATTGCGTAAGATATAGAGAAACAAATCGAACCCGTAACAAAGAACTGGGGAATCAACATCAACCAAATTTACTTTAAAGGTAGATACACTTTATAACTAAAAAATAATTGACTATTTTATTGGCATATAGATTTCTTGATTCCTTTGGAACTAGAGTCATAACTTAGCTCGGCTCCCCGAGCGAGAAGGGCAGCCGAAAGCTCAATTTTGTCGGCTCAAACAGACGTCAATATTGCGCGGATGTTGGCTGATAGATCGAAGTTATTAGACTCCAGTACAGCAATGCAAATGAGATACTTAGAGACGATCAAGGGTCTGGCTAGTAAATAAACCACAACAATAATTTATGTCCCTGGGCATCACTGATATTAACACAATCATTTTTTTTTTCATTTTTTAAAATAAGTTGATTGTAAAATCAATCATATTTTGTTGTTGTAAATATGTATATACATATTTTTTGGATAGATCGTATTATTTTTTGCTGTTTTTAAGGAAAAAGTATTATCTCTACATATCTATATATTTTTTCTTTCTTTTAACTCTAAACCAAACAGTAAGAAGTAAACAGGTGTTTTGAAATTAGATACTTAAGAGAAAATGTATTTCAGAAAAAATATATTTAAGGAAAAATAGAAAAATCTATAAATATTTTAATAAAGTATCAACATCATCCAAAGATGATACTCGAGGCTCCTCCAGGTGGTCCCATTATTTTTTTGCCAGTCCGATACAGGCTCTATCCATAATTTGTTTTATCCATATTTGAGTTGCTTGTTCTTTTGATCTCCTACTTTTTGCTAGTCGAGTTGTAATAATTTCCTCCGTCCCCAAACACAATTTGGGATTCAGGGGCCCCACGTATTTTTATGCAGGAGTTAATTTTATTGTTGATTTCCTGTTTTTGGCTAGAGGCTGCACGCACTGCTGCGAAATTCTTGATCGGCGACGATTCGGGATTTTTGAGATAGTCTTTAGGTTTTTCGTAATAATTTTCAAAGCCTTTCGTAATTTTTGTGGAATTTATGGCTTCAACGCCCTTAGTATTTGGACCTTAATATCGGGTTTTAGGGACTTATTTGTTTTCCACTTTGAAATAATATTAGTCTTTCATCTATTCAGAGAATCTATTTCTCGGATCGGTCGAAGAGGTCTTTGGCGTGGACTCCTTTGCATTTATCGGGTAGTGCCCTGCTTCCCTCTAGTACCGAGTGTCATTTCGGGATGGTTTGGGTTCTTGGATCACTTGGCTGTTGGTCTTGGTGATCCTCGACGCCAATCCATAGTCGGTCTTCTAATTGGACCATCCAATCGTCAACGAACAATGTCCTCCAGGTGGTTGCATGATTTTCTTTTGGTAGTGATTGACTGAAAAATCCGTATAGTCTGCTGCATTTTTCTGACTCATTTGCTTTTGTGTATTTTTTTATTTTTTTATGTTTTAGATTGAAGAAATATACTATATAATTTATATTTTTTTATGGGATTTTCTTTACTTTTTTAATGAGATTAATTCTTTTTTTTATTGTTATTATGTTTTTCGGGAATTATTTTTTATATAACTCTTTTAAAAATAAGTATAACTTCAATAAATAAATAAAAAACTTTGGTTAATATAGATATAGATGTATAATATGTCCTGTTTTTGTTATTTTTCATAGTAATGAATTAGTTGAAGAATATAATATCTGAGTAGATCGGACCTATTATATAACCATATTATCTTATATAGTTTATTATATTAGTTAAAGTTAACAAAATCAAATTTAAAAAAATATATAGGCTTATAGTGAATTTTTTCTTTTTTAATGGTATAAATTTATTTATTTATATTTCACTTAGTCACTAATTTTTTATAATATGTCTATATTGTTTGGCAAACAAATTTAATATATAATAGAATGTTCATATATTTTTTTGAAATATACAGTGGTGTATGATGTGGGTTTCATTATAATAATAAAAAAACTCAACAACAAAAAAATATAATTTCTGTTTATTTTTTTAGGTTGTTATTATTATGTCATTTTTTTTTTTTAACAATACATAGGGTTTCTTGATCAAGATCACAAGTCTAATTGTGATTGTATTGTTATTTTTTAGTACCTAACTATTTTTTATTTCAATCATTTTACCATTTATTTTTATTAAATTAGTTAAAGCCTATTTTAGGATTAATTGAACAAATAAATGAGAAAATATCAGTATAATTTTAATGATGACATCAAACATCTAACTAAGACAATACAATAAAATATATACAAAATATACATTTACATACTATTTTTTGAATCGGTTAAAATATTCTTTGATTTTGTTGTATTCCTATCGTGCACCTAGTTTGTCGGACTGATAATGATCTGTTTTGGATACATTTTTATTTCCTATTTCAATTCTGATATGCCCATTTCCTTGAAATAATGTTGAAGTTAATAAGTAAATATAAACAATGTTTATTGTTAAAATAAGTATCTGTCGCTCTCTATGTATGTCTGAAATATCTATCAACTAATAATATTTTAAGTCCAACATTTTCAAAAATTAAAAAACACACAGACACAAATTACAAATAAATGAAATTTCAGATTCTATTATTTTTACTTTCTTTAACACATGCCACTCCTGCTACTTCTGCTGCTTCTGAGCCAGTTACAGTGATTACACAAGTTTTAGTCCAACCGACAATCAATTTAGGGTCTTTTTCTTTGTTTTCCATTTCTCGCAATAACCCGACGCCACAAGATTCTAATAGCAGGGCAATGTCACTTTAAACTTCAAGAACTCCTTCACAGCCTGAGCGCTCTCAAAATTTTCCATCTTCTACATCAGGGTCGGGTACGGTGACCACATCTGGAATCACGCAGCATGGGGATGTTTCTGGATATTTAGTAGCTAATGATAATCGGATAAGAAAGTAACAACTAGCAGATGCAACCCCAATAAGCTCACAAGCCGGTAATGCACAAGCGTAGCAGCAGATGTTAGACCAAAGACAGACAATTCAAATAACCCCTCGGATAAATTTGTCTGATGCCTCAAAACCAGAATTAACAGCGTCTAAATTTATTTCTGCTATTACAGCCCCATAAATTTTGATGAGCCAACAAGATCTATCAGCTAAATCCACAAGCTCATCCAAATCTCAAAGCTAAACCAATCCGATAGTTGGACCATCAGCAGCAACTATACCGAAAATAAACTCTTTCACTTCACCTACCACCTTCAATTTACTCCAACCACCTCAATAATCACCGCAGAGACTAACATTAATGGATCTGATAAACTATCTCCTCAAAATTCAAAAAATGAGCAGCGCAAATCCTCTTTCTATTTTCGCACCAAAGCCGCCCCAAGCCGCACAACAGCAGCAGGATCAAAATGCGAGTAAAAACCTCGGATTTTATCAAGCCGTCGCTTCAAAGGTTACTGGTATGAATGTGATGAATCATACCACCTTCTGATGGGTGGAGTTTTTCATATTGATTTGTTTATCAGTCGTTAAGCAAAAATAGAAAAATCGTAATTTCTTATAAATTAATTAAAGTATTTGATTGATAAAATATTTTTCAAGATGTATCTACATGTATTTTTGATAATCTAGATCTCATTAAACTTATTTGTTGATTAATAATGTAGAAATTAAAAATAAAATTTTACAAATATGTATCATTAACATTATCAAGAACCAATATAGATTATAAAATACATAGATTAACTGAATTTATGTTTATATTATTTGAATTAACGATGTTATATTAATTAATCATCAATATACTTCTAATTCTTATGTTTTTTATGAATATATCTGTATATCTGTATATCTGTATATCTGTATATCTGTATATCTGTATATCTGTATATCTGTATATCTGTATTAAAATATTAGACAACTATGGATACTACGAATACAATAAGATTGTATTGTGGATTTATTTTTTTTAATAATTTACACAAAAACCAATATTTACAGTTTGTTTTTTAAAACTAACATTCTAAGTTTATATATTTTTAACAAGTTCTTCTATTTCTTATTTTTTATTTCTTGCAATTTAACAGATTTCTTCCATTTCGAAGAAAAATTAATCTATATAAATAAAACATAAACAAATATATTTATTATTTTTATTAACCAAAATTATCTTTTTTATACACCTTAAAACAATGAAATTTCATTTGATTCTATGTGCAATAGCAGTTAGTGTGGAAGGCAGCATATTCACCAATATTTATTCATTATTCACAAAAACTCCAGCAACTACACAACCCGAATAGACAAGCATTCCAGCCAGTCCGACTGGGAAAACCTTAGTACAAAAATTAACAACACTATTCGGTCAAGCCAAGACTCTCCTTGCTAATCCTTTAGCTCAGTAAGTCGGATTTCAGACGCCAGAAAATCCAACCGTTGAGCCCCCGCCACAACAAATTTCAACGAATGCGATAACAGAAGCAACTGACTCTACCTCTACTAACAATTTGGCAGCCTCACCTGCTGCCAGTATGCCAGTTTTCCCTGTTGATGAGCTGACTATCTATAAACAGATAGCGTCAAGAGTAACGGGAATTGATTTGGCCAGTACTCCAAAATTATATTCACAATATAATAACTACCCAGGATCACAATGACCATGATAACAAAAATAAATTTGTGATAAATTAATGTATTTTTGTATTATTATTATTGACATGTTTTTGACGTAATAAAGTATTAAATAGAGATATATACAGAGAGATATAGATATAATAAAAGATTATTTAAGTGCTAAAAGGGAGGAAATGGGTGATTCGAAATGGTTCAACCACATATTGAGATACTTATCCCGAGATTAAGGTATACTGCAACTTTTATAGTTTTTGTTTTGAGAACTCCATTAAATTCTACTTGTAAAAGTACTATAGCCATAAAGTAATCAATCTGACCCCCAAGTCGAAGAGAGAATCAGTTACTGAGTGAAAATATCTCGAGACTACATATTGTTTTAAATAAAATATACGCGAGCAAATTCTTTAGAAAATTGTTAACAATGGTAATACTCTCTTTTCCCGGAAAATTTAGTTGATAATTTTGACTATTTGTTCGAATTTCAACGAAATGAAAACTAAAAGGTATCAAAGTATTTCTTAAAAAAAAAGAAGAAATATTAAGAACAACTATATGTATTTCACGAATAAAATACTCCTATAAAAGCCTTAAAGAAATTTCGTAAATGCAATGCGATTGCTGATTAAATCGGTGAAGTTATCTAAAAATATTTTTTTTTTTTTTTTCTCCGTTATTATTAAATGTTTTAAGCTTAAGTACGTGTTTTGCTTTTCGTTAATAAAGTCAGATGTAATATTTTTTATGTAGATAGATATTGTTATATTTTTATCATTTTTATTTAAAAAAAAAACTATAATATACATTATTATATCTTATAACTAGGATTTATACAATTTTCAGTGATGAGACACTCCATTATTTTTCTATTTCTAATTCTAGCAACGAACTCCTTTTACTTCACGATCTACGGCACCCCCACATGTTTCGACTTGCAGAAATCCGACAAGTTCCATCGCTTGAATTATCAAGTCAGCAGAGACAGCGAGGGAGGGTTTGAGGCTGTCTTTAAATACACCGATACCAATACCATAGTTTCTGTCCATACCGAGTACCACAAACAACTTAAGATTGATGTCAATCGTCCATTGACCATCTGCTTTACCGCTTTAGATGGCTAAGAGAACACAGTCTCGTTTGACCTTTTCCCTGAAGAATCCTTGCCTTTGAAATCTCTTGCCTCAAAAAATACACTTTACGAGCTTCATACGGAGATGATGAGGGCGAGCACCGAACTGCACGAGGTGATAAGCGTGGAAAAAGTGCAGGAAGAGATGCAGACAATACAAGCGAATCGGTTGACGGAGAGTGAATAGACAATAAAGAGATATGGGGTATTCAAACTCATCATAATAATTGCTGTTGCTGCAGTTCAGATTCTCGTCCTCAAAAAAGTAATGAACGGTGATTCCAAGTTTAGTATTTGATGAACAAATATGCATTTGTGTTGTAAGTATTGAACAAACAATAAAATTATCGGCAACGTATGGATTTTAAAAGTACATATAATTCTCAAATATAAATAAACAAAAACATGAACCTTTTTAAATTATATGACATAAAATATATAAAAAATTCATTTTGAATAAAAACCATGAATGTGTGGGATTTAAAAAAAAAATAAGTATAGGAACTATATATTGTTGCTTCTGCATGAAAAAAATATAATATAAAACTTCAATAAAATGTATAAAAAAAATAAGTACTAAAAAAATAAGAATGAGAAACATTATTTATTGGTTTATTTTAATATAAAAATATTTAAATATCGATATTTATAACAATATATATTTACCATCATATCTAGATTTCTTAAAAAATTGAATGAGCGTTGAAGATTGCTAAGAAGACTGTACAGTCTACATCGAATAATTAAAGAGTGACAACCCAAGTCTCAAACTTAATGCTGCTTCCAAAATCACTGCCATCGCTGCTGTTCTTGGTAGCTTTCTTTTCCCATATTTAATATTTAATGTTAAAAAAAAATCAAACGATTTTTTTAAATATATTTCTATAGGTCATCATCGTATGAGAGACTAACTCATTCCTTACGTTATCGAGATCATTGAAGAAATGGATAACGACAATTAATTTCTCGTGAAGGTGGGGGAACAGATTCTGGAACTTAAACCTTTCTGTAAAGACATCAACGAAACTTACATCCTCATCCCTCCCTTAAAGATTCTATCTGCCCTTGACCAGCCAGTCGTCAGAGAGCGAGCAGTGCTTTCCTTGCAGGAGCTGGCCAAAGGGCAGTCCAAGCCATTTTTCAAGAAGCACTATTTCCCTCTGATTAAAGAGATGGCTGCCTAAGAAACCTATCCTTCCAGAGTTTCGGTCTGCGGACTTATACATATCTGCTACCCATATGTCGATCCAGAACAGCAGACTGAGCTGCGAGCAATATTTAATAAACTGGCCTTGAAAGAAGACATCCCGATGGTCAGGAGGTCCTTAGCCGAAAACCTTGAGAACTATTCGCTTGTAGTAACTAAGGATATTATGAGAACCGATGGCTTGGAGATCTGGCAGAAGTTCATTCAAGATGGAATCGATATTGTGAGGATCAAAGCCTTAGAAATCGTAACAGTGGTCTGCAAATATTTTAAGAAAGACGAAGTGGCAGACAAGTTCATTAAGCATATGAAAAAGGTTGACAACGATATCAAAAGCTGGAGAATAAGGTATGCCTTGATTGAGGCATGGTCCAAGATACTCGACTATGTGGAAGGAGGGGTCGTCAAGAGGGATATTGTGTAGAGTATGGAAGAATTACTCAAAGATACTGAGCACGAAGTCAGGTCGATCGCTCTTCTAAAAACACCTGAAATCGCCAAGAAACTTTCCGCTGCCCAGAGCACTACCATTTTTCTGCCTCATTACGAGAGATTGGCCAAAGACACCTCCATCCACGTGAAACAGGCGCTCGTGTAGTCCTTGATCCCTTTCCTCGCCAGCATATAAAAAGATAAACTGATAACCAATGGAGTCGCCATCATCGAGTTACTGATGAAGGATGAGGCATTAAATGTCAGAGTGGGACTCACAGAGAGACTCAAAGAGATGAACGATTTGTTGGGGAGCGAGAATACAAAGAAATATATCATTCCTATTATTCTTTCCTGCCAATAAGATAAGAAATGGAGATTCAGGCTTAGCGTCGTGGAAAATCTCCCTGCGCTGTACCGAAACCTAGGCTGGGATGCCTGGAAAGGATCTCTCGACCAGCTGCTGAAAGGATTTCTCAAGGATCACTATTATGCAGTTCGTGAACAAACATTTCTATCGTTGTCAAAGCTGAAGGACTCTTTCGGCGCCGAGAAGACTCGCGAAATCATAATGAAGAACATTAGCGATCTTTCCAAGGAATCAAACTTTATTTATCGTGTAGCTGCATGCCAAGCCTTAGCTAAATGTCAGAATGCTTTGGCCACAAACGATATAAACTCTCTTTTTGTTGAGTTAGGTAACGTTAAATAATACAGATTTTATATAATAAATGTATGTAATTGTAAATATATTGTGTAGCTAAGAGATATGAAAATGAGAAAATACCAAATGTAATAATTAACATATTCAAGTGTTACTTGGCTTTAAAGGGGGTGCTGGATGCTGCATCCAAAAAGGAATGGTCTGCATTAGTCCAAAAATACAAAAGTGTTAACAAAGACTAAGATATTGACTACTATATCAGCAAATACTAAGGTTCTGTATGATGATTTTTTGATAAATACATAATTATATAATATCAACTAAAAAAACAAGGATGATCACACATCTCTTATTAGTTGTTAAATATATATTTTTGTTTTTTAAAGAAATATTATTTGGCATATCATGTAATATTGAAAATATTATAAAATACAGAATAAACTTCACTACATAAAATATTTGTTAATTTATGAATAATAACTGCCAAGCTCGGCGGGGTAATCCTTCAAACCAATTTTTAATTTTAAAAGTTTCGGGAATTTCAACTATGCCAATTATTTCGCACCTTTTACTGTAAGGTTGCTATTCCTAACGTTGAGAGATTGTAACACCAGAAAATCTAATGTCGCTAGCTGCCTGATATCAGAATCACAGAGGAGGTTCTGTTACATGTCCAGAATACGTAGGTTCAGGAATTTCGGGCTGTCCGTGACTTCGTTGAGGATTTAAGCTGCTCTTCCGTAATTGATTGAGTTAGCCCCGATCGACAATTAACTAATCTGGGCAATAAAAAGGGGATTGAACGAACGGAAAGCTTCTTCCGTGATCTGAGTGTTTCTTAAATTTAGACCAATCAGGCGAGGGAGGCGATTAGTTATGGCAGAAATGCAGCTATCATTTATGTAAGTGTATTCTAAAGTATAAACAAATATATTGTATAAATAGATTTTTTTATAAATAATAATTATTACGAGCTTCTAAACTTATTAATTTCTGGAAATTATCCCCCGTAAACAATACATCTATAGCTTAGCAATCGACGAGCTAATTATGCGATATCTTTAGTAGTATTATTTGTGAGGTTGTTGAGAGCTTCGCCAACTCCTTCAAGTCAGTGGAATTCATACTATTGTTCCTCAAAATCAAGTGTTTGAGTGAAGGCAGCTTCAGTTTCGCGATCTCCCGTAACCCAGCCCCAGTAATCCCACAACCATCCAGGTTAAGAGTAATGAGTTTGGACAGTGCGTCTGGTTTGAAAAATCCGAACCCGGTACCAGTGACATTTGGGTTGAGTTTTACAGTAAGAACTTAGAGGTTCGACAAATCCATCGCTGCCAGATATTACAACGATTTATCTGTCAGGCAGTTTTCTTTTAAATCCAAATATTTCAAGCCTCCTCGAACATCCCATTGTTGAGATAAAGCTTTAATGGTGGGGTCAGATATAAAGGTAGTCTTCAGAGATATTGATTAGAGACTTGGCAGATGAAAATCCGTCCCATCCAATTCTTGCTAAAAGAACATATTCCCCGAAAGAGTCAGCTATTTGAGGTGGCTCAGATCCAATCGAGAAAGGAAGGCCACCCCTTTACTTGTGAAAGCATTATTTGCCAAGTTTAAGGATTCAAGGTTCGAGTAATTATATGAACAAAAAATTTATATATCGCTATCATCCAATTATGTCCCAGGAAGTTAAAGTTTTTTGAGATTTGGCAGTCTTTTGAGAGTTTAGAATCCTTCCTCTGGGCTAAACAAGTAGAGATTATTCAAAGCCAATGTTTCCAAGTTCGGATTAACATATTCAAGCGTTTCTAAAGATAATATAGCTTGGTTGATTTCAATTTTGGCTAAGGAAGGTAGATTTTGGAATATCGTTTTTAAAGTTTCAGTCGGCACTAATGTGATCAAAGAGAACGAGAGAGTTTTAAGCTTTGGGGAAATAAGATTGCCGAATAATGTAGCCAAAACCTAAGCAGGCACATAGTCGCCAAGATGAAATTCTTCGAGATTGGGAAGTTCGAGAGGAATTGCAGGGATAGAATTTAAGTAATGCATAACTGCTCCATGGCCTAAAAATAATGTAAAAACAATCATAAACAAGCGAGAGAGACATAGTCATATTTTTTTTCATTGCATTGACATATATTTTTTCTTTACCCATATCAAGATAGATGAGGTTAGTCAAGTTCATCTTAGACAACTTTTCGAAAAAACTACCTGTGAGAAAGTGTGTCTTCAAAAGTAAGGTTTAGAGAGATGGTAACTACATATTTTATAAGCAAGCCATAGTATCATCCCAACTCACATTTTCGCTAAACGATAAGAATTTAAGATGTTCAAACTTACATTTACAAAACTAAGCCATTGACTATTAGGTTATATTCACATTTTCTGTTGATTACGGAAAAATAAATAATAAGAAGAAGAAGGTGTATTTATTGTATTTAAAAATATAGGATTTTTTCTATTGAATTACCCAAAGTTAATGTTATCAGATTTGGGAGAGGCACTGCTGATAGAGCGGATGCAAAACCGGTTTAATTCATGGAAGAACCTATCAGAGTAAGATTAGCCAACTGAGTTAAGGGTAATTTATTCATGTCGGCGAGTTGATAGTCAGGCAATCTGCATCGGTAGAAGGTTAGGTTGAGAAGACTAGGGAGATGGAGGGTTGCTAGCTGGGCGAGGGGATCATTGACTGGGAAAAAAGTCGTGCCGATGAAAGCGAGATCAAGGAGGTTTGGGAAGGATTTGATGTCTAGTAGGTGTTTGAAATTCGTTTAGGTGATGGAGCCAATAATTTGGAGCTCCTTCAGTTGATCAATATCCATGGCTTTGAGTGCGATAAATTCTGTTTCTAGGTACCCGTTGACCATCAGAGGATCATCTTTACTAAAAACACATTCTAGTAAAAATGCACAAAAAACTATAATCTTCATCTATTAATGATGAGAAAAGTTTATTGATAATAGTATTAAAAAATAAATATCTATATGTATAGAAAATATATAATCTATATTGTTATTGTTTACTATAAATAGATAACACTTTTTAAATTATTTTTTATTAATATTGTTAAATAGAATTTTGAAAGAATATTAATAAATCAAGAAAGGGGTGGGGGGGTTATTATGTTTTAAAAAGCATCGATACATCATTTTTTTAAACAGTAAGGAAATTGACTGAATACATTATTTTATTATATTAAATTAATAAAAAATGTACTTTCTTTGTCAATTTCCTCGATTCTCGACATATCTATATATCATTGACTCAGTTTAGTGATTATGATGGATTCTAAATCTTTCAGTTTGTGTTGTGGAAGATTATATTTCATTATAATCTGTTGGGCAATCTGCAAAGGGTTCTCTTCGCTCCCAAAAACAATCTCTTCTCTTCTGTCTCCTGGTAAATTTATATTGATCTGGATTCGATCTCCCATCAGAGTGTCCGTCTTACTGTTTTAATTTGACAACGTGATTGTATTTGTCGGTGAGGAAGAACTCGGGAAGCCGCCTGCTGGATTCATAGATTTCAATAAGATCTACTTGTAGGTATTGGCGATTCTTGCCACCTGTCCGCGATCTAGCTCGACCAGAATACTCGATTCATAAGCATTAAACGGATTGGCAACAGCGTCGAATTCCTTTTTGGATAGATTGATGTTCCAGAGAGCGAGGATGATTATGAACAAATTAATGGCGAGGAGTTGTTGATGGCCGATTTTCATCATCTCGAGCAGGGAGTCCGAAAGCTCTTGGAAGTATTTGCTATTATTGTTCCGTGGGATAAGGTTCAGAGCGTTGAGACAGTTGCGGACCTCCGCTTCGCTAAGCGGAGTGGGCTTTCGGAGGCAATGCTTCTTTTTCAGATATTTTTCCAGATCCTATCTGAGTTTGTAGATCTTTGTTTATCTCAATTGAGAGGACATGCCAAGAGAAGACCGGCTTGCGATTTTCGGGATATTGTTTTCCTTTTCTGAAGATTTTCGGGAATGGGTTCTGATCTC
Source organism: Halesus radiatus (assembly GCA_022606495.2). Taxonomy (NCBI): domain Eukaryota; kingdom Metazoa; phylum Arthropoda; class Insecta; order Trichoptera; family Limnephilidae; genus Halesus; species Halesus radiatus. Next base: position 51,655 of record JAHDVE020007131.1, read on the forward strand.
GGGCTTTGTTAAAACATTTTGTTTAGAACTGCAAGTCTATGGAAACAGAGTTAGAATGTGGTTCTTTTTAGAGTCTTGTGGCTGGTTGCTTATTATATTCACATTATTTTTTATTTTCATCTTATTATTCATATTATTAAATGATCTGTTCAGACTAGATCTGGCCATATCGTTCTTGGAGGCCGAAGTTACTAGCGAGTTGAATGCTGTTTTTGATACATTCGACCGTGGAGTTTTAGCACTACTTATTCTCCCGAGCTGACTGTTGGTGCGCTTGAAGAGTGGTTGGTCATGCTAATATCGTTTCTTGAAACTACTTCTAACAAAGGAGGAGGACTCCTCATGGCTGGATGTTCTTGTTGAAGGGATAACAATTGATGCTTTAAGTTTTGCACTCGAGTTGAATGAAGAATGGTTTCCTCTAAATATGTTCGCAATTAAGGACATAATTGTGTATTGTATTTTTATATTATGTGTATATTTGTATATTTTATCGTAGATATTCCATTTATATTTGATATCATTTGATATTGGTGGAGGTTAATCTGAATAAAATCTCTTGTGTTATTATTTTTTTGGATATCTTTACTAATATATTTTATTTTTATAAATAAATTGATTGATTTTATTGCGATTTAAGATTTTTTATCATCTATTTATTTTATAAGTAGACTACTTTTTGTTTCTATTGAAAAATACTAATGTATTTATTATTAAATACTTAATGCGAGTATGTTTTCATATCAAATGAATTACATAATAGAGATATGAAAATTATTCATCCGAACGATACTGTGTTTCCTTCTTTGCAATATTTATCGGCAAAAGCAGTGGCAGGAAGCTCTCCTCTACTCGGCTCTTGGTAAGCGTCCATACAGATATAACGATCATCACAACACACCCACACCTTTCTTTTCTTTCCTGCTCCTTAGACGAGAACGCTTCCGAGTCCCTTCTCCCCTTCCCCAAAATCCTTGAACTCATGCTTGAATCTTACTATCATGTCCTTCCTGACTTAATTCACTGCCAAAGTTAATCGTGGCATGCGTATGGCTCGACTCAAATTATATACTTTACTAGCAGTAACTCCAACTGCCAAAGGTAAATGAGTTTCAGAGATAATCGGAGCATTAGGATGTTATTTTTACATCCCTTGCGGAGCAGATGCTTCTCTCAGAGAATCGACATTAGCGATTACGTGGTTCACGTGCTGACTTGCGAGTTTTGCTAAAAGGTCTTCTGTCTCTTTGTAGCGGTAATGGACAGGTATTTCAGTTTTGACCTGGTAAAGAATGTTGCCTGCGTCAAACTTATCACGAGAAATATCGATATACGAAACACCCGAAAGCGCATCTCCATTGGCGAGGCAATGATAGATCGGTGCCCCACCTCTGTACTTCGGGAGGAGTGAAGGGTGGATGACGATAAGTCCTTTCCGGAAGGTGCTAATAATATAGGATGGAATCATGTAGCCGTAACTGCAGACGATTCCTAAAAGTGGGCTATCATCAGCCTTAGCAATGCTTTCGAGTTATTATCCATATTTTTTCCATTGACTTTGCCGATCTTGTTTGGATGCTAACTTTTGAATGGGACTACGATACTCTATATAATTTATGTAATATCTATATCTAGAATATAGAACATTTAGTGAAGTTAGTTTAAGTGAAATATATTTTTTTACGGATATTGCTTTGCAAACAATATTTCTAGATTTGGTTTTCTGATTTTGAAGAGTGCGAGTGGGTCACCACTTGCAAAAGAGAAGTCGGGCTGGCAGTGTGGATTGCTTGAAGAGATGGAGCCGCGACATTATCACTTCCGAAGAAGACGATCTTGGGAGATGTTGAGAATAAGAACTTTATTATTTTACCACTTCGATTTATAATGGATTTCATTGAATAATTTAGTATTAATATATGTTGTTAATTTAAGATTTTTTTATGTATATTATTATAAAGTAGTTAGATAGATATATAGATATATTTATACACACACCTAATTTATGTGTTTACTTCATTATTATTTCATTGGAAAAATATTATAAATTAGATTTATATAATTTTATGTGGTTAACATTATTAATTGTTCCTGTTTATTTAGATATTTTCATTATTTATATGAAGCTATTAGATTATCCTATTCCTTATTGACTTTTCTGACATCGAGATACTCGTAGTAGACATTAAAGATATTCTATGAAAATTGCTTCCCTGGCTTTCCATTCCTGGGATTGAATGTTTAGTTTTATATTGCGACAGCAAAGGATAATGAAGCAATCGAGATCCAAAATATTACTGGGCGCATTGACCGTATGAATCGAGCCGAGCCGTAAGTAGCATCTGTATCTGCAGCTATTTAACTTGGGGTTCTTTTTAATATGGCTGCTGTTCTTTTGAGTAGTGCTATTATCTTCTCCATTGGTAGTCCTATTATTATTGGTTATTATATGTTTAAGATTTTTCCTATTATTATTTTTAGTAACACACTACTATCTATTTAGTATTATATACATGGTTTTTTATATACATTAATATTTTGTTATATCTATGCATTTCAACAAAAGAAGTTTAGAACTATTTTATAGCCTTTGATTGACTCGAATAATTTATAATAATTAAATATTAAAAAAATATATTTAAAAACAAATCAACAAAGCTCAAGAAAAACAAAAAATACAAGATGGAAAGCAAAGTGGATATCAATCATATTTCACTTTGCTTACATCTGATTTTTGTGAGCAAGGGAGAGAGAGAATTTCATATGATGTTAATATTCGTCCGTGTTTATGAACCGTGATTATTACGACTATCTGATCCCAACCAATTCTCCTCTTCGCATGATATATCTAAGTATTCTTTCTCAGAAATATATATAGATAAAGCATACATGTCTAAAAATACTTATATATCATCGTTCCAGATGGCAGTCGATCTGCTATTATTATTTATTCATAAAAATAGGATGTTTCATACTTTTTTCCTTTTGTTTTTGGAAATGTAGATATTCAAAATTATATATCAAAATCTAATTGTATGCCAATATGAGCCCATAAGGATTAACGTTTGTATGTAAAACTTAATAAAAAATAAAAAAAGTAAAAAGAACTAATTAAAAAAAAATATCAATATCTTTGTTTTTCAACTGATTATTTTACTAAACACTTAAATTAAGCGGGGTTGGAAGATCCACTTTATTGTATTTTTCACTACTATACATTTTATAAAATATTATTTTTTAAATCTCAAATATCTGGGCACTGAGAATATTGTAATGTGCACATCTGAGTCGTGAGATCAGCATCATAGCTATGCACTGCTGCCAATACTCCAGAATCCTCTATCCAGTCTGCATAACATAAAACCTTCTTCACGGGGTAGATCCCCAGCAAGGTACGACTCTACCCATAATACTTACACGCCCCGTTAAGCATTGTCCGAACAGTGCCATTGATGATCTGACGCATATACTCGTTCCCGCTGTCAAAGAAGTACAGCGCTCCATCAGGTGTCACTCCAATTGAACGGGGTTTGCTCAATCTGTTGATTCCAGCAGGTCCATCCACGAAGCCTTCGTATCCACATTTTCCGGCCACGACTTCTGTGATATCGCTTTCTTCGTGGATGACTTTAATGCAGTGGTTCAAAGTATCGCTGATGTAAATATTTTTGTACGGAGTTTTCGACCTTGAACTCAAATTGCTGGTATTGTAGAGATTAGGGTTTGCGTCGATTTGTGGCGAGAAAAGCAAGTTGTTAAAGGAAAGGTTGAAATCAGGTCGAGATGTTATAATGCAACTGTTATTTTTGACTGTGATATCGCAGTCGAGAGAGGTAACGACGTATAGTTTCATTGCCAGAAATAGACTGAGACGAGTGTTGTTTTATGTGTTTACGCACACTGCTGAAGGACCGTTGAGTAAAGTGTTCGAGGCTTTTCCAACCCGATTTCCTGGAAAGTTCACGGTACCGGCAAGGACTTTATACTATAACGGTCCGATCGCATGGATTGTGTGAGCCACTGGGTCTGGGAAGATAATCAGATCTCCGGACTGGTCAGGACCGTCATGCAGCTCAAAATAGACAAGTTTGTTGCGGGTGAGGTTATCGAAGTTGAAGAAGTTTTTACTATAATAGCCATAGTAAGAAGGAACTTCATAGTTGCTCAAGTCTGCGAGAATGATGCATGGAAGAAAGAGAATAAACAGAAACATATTTTAGGTAAATATCAAATTCAAATGTAGATATATAGAGAAATAATCAGATCTTATTTTAATATTTAATTTTGATTAATCTAAAAATATAAAAGAGTAAGTTATGACTAATATAGATTTACTTTTTTAAATAAGAAACATTATTATAAACAGTACAGTAAAAAAAAAAAGTTAAATATACAATAAAAATATGACTTACCAAATGAACAACACCATTGAACATAATGATATCTACGTGGACGAGGAATATCTCAATCAACTGTTGGAAGAGTATCGAGTACATCAGCAACAGCTAGCCATCCCTTACCTCGAATCCCGTTTGAATAACTCAGCGGATAACCTCGAAGGTATAATTCAGTTAAATATATACACTCCCCTTCATGAAACCAAAGAAAGGTATCGGGGATATCAAGCTCATAAAACATTGTAGATTAGATGAAACATATATGCAACGAAATTAACAACAAATAAAAATTGCTACTCTTGCTCCTAAACAAGTCAAGTAAGATAAAGAGAAAAAATACAGCAAATAGCATATTTAATTAAACCTACTAATCTATTTATTTTATTGATTTTTAGTTGAAATATTCACTCAAACGAAAGCAATAATATTGGAAACCACAGCGAAAATCAAGTGGCAATAAACCTGCATCGAAAACAGCCGATAAGAACTCAGCCAGACCAAATAGAGTTTGACATATGCTCACGAAGCAGAGGATCAAGCCATGAGCAGAGTACATGAGCTACAAAAAATACTGGAGCACTCATAGTAGAGGTATGAACAAAGATAAAAGGCATTCGCCAAAGAAAAGGTGGAATTCGAAGAAAGACATGAAGAAGATAACAAGACTCGAAATCAAGAAGCAAGATAAATCGTCTTACTAAGAAGCTAAAATTAAAGTTTAAAGCAAATGTTATCAACAGCAAAATGTAAGCATATTATAAACAAAATACATAGGCCAATATTTTTAATCATTATTTTTACATTTTTAGGTATATGTTTAATATTTTATATTTGTTTTTTATTTAGTGCGATAGGCTGGTTTGTTGGAGACAATTTAAAGCAAATAGAAGAAAGCAGTGGATTATAAAGAAACCATCGACATACTTCAGAGTCAGCTGGATTACGCCAAAAGCCGAATCGTTGAAATCGAGATCGAATTAGTCGAAAAATAGGAAATAATTGGAGAGATGAACATAAATAAATAGATCGAAAATAACAATAATAATACTAACGCAAATCATCCTCATTATCGTCGATCAAGCGGAGACAACAGAGATTATCTGCAGAGGACAGATTCCAAAAATTATAACCATAATACTAACACCAACGACAATGGAGCCAATCTCAAAGACGATCTTAATATTAGCAAGTTAAGTTTGGAATCATCATTGTTCTTCGTATACAACGATAAGAAAAGAAAGGTGTTTACAGGTGATTTGGAGGAGGAGGACGAAATCCAATCGAATCCACCTGACCGAACCAACAGTCCAATGAAAGATATTTATATAGATCCTTATTACGCACACTATGTTCTGGTAACAAATATAAGATTGCCTATAATAACAAAAAAATATTTTTTTCAATTTTAGACAACACAATCTGTAAAAATTAAATAGGATAAAGACATCTATTTGGGTTTGGATATGAAACCATTCTACCAGGAAATCATAGAGAAAAGAATACCCATGCATTTATGGGACCAATGGATTAAAAACAAACTTAAAGAAATCTCAGTGACCGAACAAATCGAAACAAATTGAAAAAATATATTAAGATTTGAGAGGGAGGGAAATACATAAATAAACCATTTATTTTTTCTTGTTATATACACAATTTTTTTTATCCTATCCTATATACGAGCTTTATTTTAAAAATTCGGTCAAGGTTAATCCCCCTCTCCTTTTTTTTCCTTTGAAATCAGATCACCTTTTATTAATATCGAACATGTTATTATTATTATGGTTCTGTTGGTACCCTTGATTATTTAATCGCATCTCCCGTTACTATTGCTCTTTTAGTTTTCGTTCTATCTCCGCATAATACTATCTACAAGCTTTTTCGTACTCCTCAATCATTCTTTCCTCTTCCTACTCCTTCAATGCATCCATTACCGCCTACTATTCGATCACGCTAGATACCCATTAATCCCATTCCTCCTGCTCCCTCCTTTCAGCCACATTCCTCATGAGATGGTACCTCGCCTCCCCAAGTATTTCGTTGCGGTGATTTCTTCTTTGTTCTGATTTTATAGTACTGAGGGTTCTGTGTAGTTGATGCTGTTTGTCTCTGTTGGTAGAATTTTATTGAGATGAATAGAGTTCGGCATTGCTTTATTCTAGCATAAGAGTAATATATTATATTTTAAAAAATATATATGATATGAAAAATATTATTTATTGTTTGAGTCATGATTATTTGTATTTTAGTATTATGCTTATATATTTTTTTAATATATTATATTTTTGAATCATAAACAAATTTTGATGATTAGATTAAGAAAATTAAAGTATTAAAAAAATACTTTCATTTAGTTTATAATCGCTACTAATTTAATAAATAAATACATGTATTTATGGTTTATAATTTATTTGAAGAATGTTTCCTAAAACAGAAATTAATTATTTTTCTAAATTAAACTTTGGAATTATGATTAAAAAATATGCTTAATAAAATTTATATTAGGTTATTCGATATATTATTTTATTTTAGATATAAAGATTTATAATAATTATTTTGTTTACAATCAATAAAAAAAGGAAAAAAAAAACATAACGAAATCAATATTTGGCTAGTAAAATCTTTAAAGAATACATAATTAAAAATATATCCACAAGGGTGATTTTAAACAAAAAAAACCATTCATGAACAAGAAAGACCAACTCAAAGTCGCTTAGTTTTTGGACTAGATTATAGAAGCAGAAACAGCAATTGAATCGATCAAAACCGAACTTCACGATACACCACTTTTCTCTCCTGAAGCACTCTTCAGTCATATCTCTGGAGAACATGGCAGCAGCATCACCCCTCATCAGCTCACAGCATATCTCAGCTCATCTGTCCCGATCAACGAAAACGAATGTTACGACTTGTTTTGTCGATTCGATAAAAGCCGCAATGGAGTCATAGAAAAAAATGATTTTAGAAACGAGCTGATACCGCAAGGACAAAAGAAACTTCCATCAAACCCACAAGCAAAGCTATAGCCCCAAGCCGAAGTGCTCTTCATCGATCTTATCAACGAAATAATCACAAGGTTCAGAGTCCTCGAGGTTTGTCGGCAAGAAATTGAAGATGTGATCCCTTATGTCTCTTTCGATCATATAGCAACTAACAGGAAAGGGTGGATCGGGATCTGCGAGCTCAAAAGATTCATGGAAAGCAACGACATGCCATTGAACGAAAAATCAGTGAATTTGCTCCTTAAATCTTTGAAACGGAGGGCATATCGAAAAGTCAACCTAGAGGTGTGGTGCGAGAACCTCTGGCCTCTGTAGTTCGGATTTTATAAAGGATATTAAGAATATTTGCAGAGTTATGCATAAGAGAACTATCTGAAGCGTAGTCGTAATGAGGAGGAGGTAGCAAGGCAGCAAAGAGTCTAGGCTCAAAAGTTCACCCAACAGGAGATGAAGCGTGAGAGGAGAATTCTAGCGGATCTTGATAAGCAGAGAGAGAGGTAAGAACATCTGGCCTCAATTATGAACGACGAAAAAGATCGAGAACTCAGACAGCTCAGGAGAGCCCAATTGGAGGACTAGAAGCATATCAGATTTAATATGGAATAGGACGCAATTGCCCTGGAACAGTAAGCAGTGAGGGCAAGTCTGGATCGAGTGAGATTAGCAGAAGCCGAAACCATTAGGAATAGAGAACTCGAGGCAAATCTCAGGCTTAAGCACGCAGCAGCCTCGAACAATTTGGAGATTGAATAAACCCAACGCCAAGTTGTTTACGAAAATGAGCTGCTGGCTGAAGAGAAACTGCGTCAAGACATCCAACGCGCTAGACTTTCCGAAGAAGAACTGCTCCTGAACGAGCGGGATAGAGTCAGCAACGACCTTTACTGGAGAGAATGGGAGATCGCTAGGAGAAGAGAGCGAGAGGTTGATGAGATCCTAAGCACCAACAGATACAGAACCCCCATCCCAATCTATGACATACCTCACTACAACTAAGTACTTTTGGAATAGTATACAACACCTTACAGAAGATATCAGGCAGAGCTGGAAAGTGATAAGATGATGTTTTCTAAATCCTCTTCTGTGATTTCTGGTGCAGCCGCTGCAAGGCTGAACAAGTATTAATAAGCTCTAAAGCAATATCCCCATCGTTAGACTGAAGCTAAGTCGAGGGCTAATCCGTACAGATCTGATACAAAGCCAATTTTTGGAGGTTCTACATTTGGCAGGCGAGAATCTCCTGCTTCTGCTCAGAAAAAGTTTTAGGTTGAAATTATCGAAGATGGCTATGGAAAGCAAAAAGCATAGCCCAAGCGTCATGGACTGATAAGCACTCAAACAAGACACATCGAATAATCTTCTCATAAGCAGCATTAGCAATCACCATCTTTGAATCAGTATGAAACTCCAGGAGTCGGACAGCGTTATCGCGATGAAGTGAGCTCCAGACGAATAGGCCCGGAAACTACTCCAGCACATGCTCTGAATTACACTGCGAAGAAGGATGACGGACAATCTGCTGAAAAAACAGCAGCACATCGTCTTGCCTCTTCACATCAAAAAAATCGATATAATGTCTATTGACTAAAAAACTAATTTCTGATTTTTCTAACTTTTTTTTAATATTCAGTTACTCAGAAATAGAATAATAATTTTTTCCCGCTACTATTATAAAAGGTTTATCAACATCTCAAATATGTATATTTATTTTTTATAAATTAATAGATACTATTCTTCTATCTATCGCTTAATGTGTGATTTATAAATAATTTAGTCACCCAATTTTCCTTTCTAATTGTGTTATATCATTAACATTGAAGTCAGGACTTCGCTATTAGGAAATCACAACATGTATCCTTATTCCCTTTCCTCATAAAACTGCAAAAGTTTGTCTATATCCAAATTCTTGACCTCCTCGGTCGTCAGATACGAGTCACTAGGTATTTCTCCTTTTATCGACTTCCACCTCACGAGGATCCTCCTGCCGTTTTAGGTCCTGACTGTTCGCACTATCTCCAGGATCTCTTTACCTATCGTTGGAACTGCAGACTCGAGAGTTTGCGAAAAACGGTCGCTGATGCTGAAGTTATCCTTTTCTTTCACAACAGTCGCAGCATTTGCAGGAACCGAAAGAATTGAAAATTGGGGAAATAGTCCTTCGGGACTGAGACTCACCTATTCCTCTCTGATCGAGCCTGATAACGACTCTTACTAAAGCTCTTACTATTTGTTAGCCAGAGTTGGAGCATCGAGTAAGATTTCTCCTTGAACTTTACAAGGTATCCTGCCAACTCCAAAAGTCGCTTCGAAATCTACTGTTTTATTATTGGAGCTTGGTTCCGATGGATGTGAAATTGGGCCCAATATAATATTCTACTTCTCTTTGTCATTGACAGGATCCATTTCGTTCCATAGCTATTAGAATCGTTCTTACTAGGATTTATTAAGAGTAGTCTCCGTATGTTTAACATCTTCAATTGAAGCATTGTTATTGCTATTGATATTGTTATTTTTATTGTTAATATTATTGTTCATAGTAATATTTTTCATATCATTATTAGTATTGTTATTGGCGGGAATAGGCAAACCAGAAATAGGATAGTCAGTCGAGTCATCAATCTTGCCAGGGACTACCACTTAAGGAAGATTATTGTCGATGAACTTCTTTGTTGGTTATTTTTTGTTTATCAAATTCAAAGGAGGTGGTCTTCTTGTTGGACTAGGACTCTATCTTTTGGAATCCACGTTCCTCGGTCTTTTGTACGACCGAGTCTTTGGAGAGTTTCTCTTTTATTCCTCTGGGGGTGGTTGTGGTTCGAGGCCTGCTTCGAGCTTTAAAAACCATTCCTCACACGGTTTGACAGTGCCTGAAGGGTCGCAGGTGAGGATATTTTCTTCGGGTTCCCAGGTGGCAGTCTTATAGTCTTTCCACTTTACTTTGTAAAAAACCCCTCGATCACGCTCCTTTCTTGAAAGGATCTTCTCTATTTCGTACAATTTTGCTTCGTGAATGATTTATTTTTTGGTTGTCTTTTTTTTTCCTTGAGAATGATTTTAGTTTTTTGCTCTTGACATTATAATATTTCTTTTCTTTTCTAGTGTTTATATGTTTATATGCAACATTAACTATTTATTATATATAAGGGTATGTAATAAAGGATAAATCAAATTAATATATTGTAGATTTAATAATAAGATATTTGAAATATATTATTTCCTCAATAATTAAAAACTTCATATTACAGCGGGGTAATATTAAAATACTTATTATCATTTACTAGTAAATTGCTCCTCTCCTTGCCTTCGCGATGGTTTTGTTAAAAATCTTTAGAGGGATTTATCTTTTATAATAATAATCACTAGAATTGGATGGGGTTTTTTTATATCAATACATCGAAATTATAGAAATATAAAAATTCAATATATTTTAAATAACTTTCTTGGCAAGGTTATATTATTTATTAATAATAATATACTTATATAAATATGGTATACACTACAGATTTCGTAAGCCAATTAACCAAAAAGTCAATGTTCATAATTTAAATGATTTATTTGCAAATTTCATAGAAAAAAAAGAAAGAAATTCCATCGATATAACTCGGTTAATTTTTTATCATATGGAATAAATTAACATTAATAAAAATATTCCAACATCCTCCA
>JAHDVE020007132.1:0-34912 GCA_022606495.2 Halesus radiatus
ATGACGGGTAATTACGGTTATTCAGGTTGAAATTCAGTAAATGTCGGTATTATTACGATGCTTGATAAAAAATTATCGTAAACCATTATCAATCACTGTAGTTATTATATGATTTACATAATTCACCCTAGTTTAGTATAATTACTAGACATTTTAATGAAACTCTGAAATTACGGTGGAAGTTCACTAATCACATTGATTAAAGCTGTGTGACGGTGCAGAGCTACCGAATCACAAGTGCAATACGATAAATTTATTTGTTTGCTTTGAAAACTCTGTAAAACCTAATATTATATAGTCATAATAAACAGTCCCGTAATCAGTTGAAATGAAAACTCTTGAGAGTGTAAAATATTTGTGAGCGATATTTAAAAAAAATTAAATTCAATTATAAATAATTACCCTCAATTATGGTTAATTTCCATGAATTACAATAAACTTCGATAAAAAGGGGTGAATTTCGGTACATTCGTGTGATTTATACTTAATTATGGTCAATAATGTAAAAGTTATCGTGGTTCTGGTGAATGGTTGATGCAACTAGATTGACCCTTCTTTACCATAGTTTGTTGTAATACACATTTTTTTCCGTTATTCATAGTATTTATATGTTATTTATAATAATTCACTGAAAAAGCATGATCATCCACCAACATTCACCGTAACACCAACATTCACCGTAACACCAATATTCAATGTCTAAATTACGGTATGTGAAAATGTGACGGTCAACTGCTAGCGAATACGGTGACTTATGGTGACTTACGGTGAAGGGTGAATATTGCAGAAATACAGTGAGAGTTTGTTAATCACAGTGATTTGTGCGTGACGGCACAAAGCAACGTAATCACTAATAAAATACGGTAAATTATCAGAAATTAATCTCAATTACGGCGAACTTCTGTGAATTACGGGGAAATACGATAAGCTACGTTAGAAATTTGGTAAAATTCAGTCTGTTCATGTGAATTATGGTTAAGTAATGTGAAAAATTAATGGAGTTTACCATAATATACCAGTATTCACCCTTCTCACTATAATTCACAATTTTTTACCGTTATTCAACTCTTTATCATTATTTCCAAGAATTTATAGAAAAATCACGGTCATTCACTAAAATTCATAGTAACGAGCAATAGATTATCTGTTTATATTACGGTACATGACGGTAAACTTCTAATGAATTACTTGTGAATATGGTGAAATACAGTGAATTACGATAAGCTATGGTAAAGAAGGTGAGTTACACTGAAATACGGTGAGAGTTCATTAATCACACTGATATAAGGTACGTGGCGGTGCACACTTACCGAATCACAAGTGCAATACGTTAAATTACTAGAAAATATTCTCAATTACGGTCAATTTTTGTAAATTATTGTGAACGTTGGCGAATTATGGTAAATTTCAGTGAATTTATGTGAATTATGTGCAATACGTTAAATTATTAGAAATTATTCTCAATTACGGTCAATTTTTGTAAATTATTGCGAACGTCGGCGAATTATGGTTAATTTTGGTGAATTTATGCGAATTGTGTTACATCATGGTGATTCAATGTGAAAAATTATCATGGTTTACCGTAATACACCACAATTCACCCTTCTTTACCATAGTTCACTGTAATTCACCTATTTTACCGTTATTCACCGTATTTCTGTATTTTTTTAAGAGAATTCTTTGTAAAATCACGGTTTTCCACCAAAATTCACCGTAACATAATTACATTCCTGTCTAAATTACTTTGCGTGACGGTAAAACTCTAGTGAATCTCTAGTGAATACTGTAAAATACGGTGAATTACGATAAGCTGGTAAGCTAAAGAAGGGTGGGTAATGCTGGAATACGGTGAGACTTCGTTAATCACAGTGATATAAGATACATGACCGTGCACAGCTACCGAATCACAAGAGCAGTACGGTAAATTATCAAAAAATACCCTTAATTATGGTGAATTTCCGTGAATTATGGTGAATTTCAGTGCATTCATGTGAATGCTTAATTATGTTGACTTATTTTGAAAAGTTATCGTGGTTCACCGTAATGCACTATGATTCCATTATAGTTCACTGTTATTCACCTTATTTTACCATTAATCACCGTATTTCTCCGTTATTTACGAGAATTCATTGAAAAATCACGGACATTCTCCAAAATTCACCGTAACAATTCTTGTCTAAACTACATGTCATCCTCAATGGAGGTATGTTGTGAGGCTCCATGGAATAGGGAGGGGAAATAGAGGGGCGAGAGGAAGGATATGAAGTATCTTGCTATTTAGATTTAATCATAAAGCACGGTTAAAGCTATTCAAGTAACGTTTCGATTTTGAATCATTGTCTATCAGCAGGGCGATACTGATATTATCTTTGCGCCGCTAAGTGAGCGTTTTTGCAAAAATCTACAAAATGTCAAACTTACCTACGAGAAAAAGGCGCAGCCTGCTACTATGAATACAAACGTATTTCTGAGGAAAGAACTCAAGGAAAGTATTACTTGAAAGCCAGTGCGAAAAATTAGTTTGAAGTTGGACAGAATAAATTTTACTTGTCGCTTCCATTCTAGCGTTAAAAGAGTTTAATTTAAGAATGGTTACGGTAAACGGATCAAACTGGGAATTACGATGAACACGCGATGCCTTATGACCGTTCTCTCGAGGGTTATACGTACTATAATTTCCTTTTCTTTGTTAGAACATTTAACAATAGAAATGCCGCACTTTCCGTATTCTGAGAACCAATTTGATGACAATATGCCGGAAAATTATGTTTCTTTGAAAACTGTTGATGATTTTACATCTTATTTATTTTTTAATTTGTACTTTTGTCCCTCCTGTTTATACGTTTTTCGAATCAATAAAATCGACATGCGTTCGAATTTCCCTAAATTTCAATTCGGCGTATTCGAATAAAGAACGCGTTCTTTTGTGCCTCGGCCACGCGACCTACTGATGCAGTAGCGACTCTAATCGTCGAAATCAAGAACCAATTGTATCAAATTCCGTTTCAAAAAGTCCCCTCTTTGTTCGACTCTGGACCATTGTGCTATGCCGATTTTATGCAGATTTTTGATTCGATAATCAATATATAGAAAAAAATACAAGCACAAAAAAGAATCATTTCGTAAAATGTATACAAAAAAAAAATTATCGCATTTTTCAAAAAGAACTATTAATTTTTTTTTCTTTATATATATCAAATTTCATAGTTCTATTATTAAGTTCTGCGAGAATTTTTAGTTTTTATTATTGCGTTTAAGGCCATTTTCAAAACCCATCCAAAAATAAGTAAAATAAACACACTATATAAATATATCGGTTTTACCGATAATAAATCATTATTTTTAAAACCCGTCCAAACTAGAATGGGGTGGGAGTAAATAAACCATATAAATAAGTCGTCACAATGTGGATTAACCGCATTTTTAAAATGGCCTTGAACACTGAAACAGCTGTCACAATAATAGAAACTAAAATACTTGCAGAACTTTAAACATTATTAAATTTGATTTACATTAAATTTAAAAAATAAATTAAATGGAGTTCTAGGAATTAAACACAAAACTGACCAATCTAATCAATTGTTGATAGAGATAGATAAGAAAATAATTTTCGTCAGGGCCTCTGGCATATTTGGGGATGCTTATGGAGGATCTTTTTAAGGGGAATATACAAGCCAAAAATATTGCTACAAGCTTTGTGTCTTATGTCACCACGAATATAGGTAATGGACATAAAATTCGCCTGGCAAGCGAAGTCTAGTAATTGTTGTAAGTGCAAAAAGGTGGTTTTATTTATTTTGTGAAGAGTTTTGAAAAAAGATTAAAATGGTAATCAAGGGAAACCTTCACAAATAATCTTGACTATAAAGGAGTATTTTAAAAGTTTTTTTCATGCATTCGTTCATAATTTTCTAATAAAATAAATGTTATTTAGTTTTCAATTTTTCTCGTTGTAATATATTTTTGCAATATTTTTTAAGGATGCTGTGTGGGGGGTCTTTTTGAGGAGTGGAAGGAATGAACATAGGCCTTGAAGAGGTCCATGTTGTAGGAGGGAGGAAACCCAGAGGATGCAATATCGTTCTTGAAAACGAGTCATTTCTACGATACCTCGACCTATTCCTTAAAAAGAGCTGGAATCAGTCACCCGGGCGATACTTACAGTATATATTTGTTATTCCATAGTCAGTAAGCCAAAGAAATTTAGAGAATACTAACTTCACAATAATATGTACGTGCAAACATTTAAAATTTAGTATATTATAATAAAACAAATTTAAAACTTTTTTCAACTTTAATTTTTATTTGACCGTAACCGGGTTTCAGCTCGTTAGAGCCATCTTCAGACTGGTACAAATTATTCTAAATCTATGGTTTTTATACACAACATATGGGGGAGGGGTAGAGGGGTGGACTGCAAGGGTTTAACTCAATTATCTTAATTACATTTGTTATTAGGTCGTT
Organism: Halesus radiatus; assembly: GCA_022606495.2. Classification (NCBI taxonomy): domain Eukaryota; kingdom Metazoa; phylum Arthropoda; class Insecta; order Trichoptera; family Limnephilidae; genus Halesus; species Halesus radiatus. Next base: position 4,465 of record JAHDVE020007132.1, read on the forward strand.
TTGGTAATTCTAGTATTCTAATCACCGGGAAAAACCTTACAAGTAATATGACTTAGTGCTGGTCTAATTTTATTGTCAAATCATTATTATATTTATGGTTTGTGGGAATTTTTAATTCCTTTTTAAGGGGTACGTGTTTGCATTGGAGTAGGAATTTTCATTATATAAACTAAATACATATTTACTTTCAACATTATTACGATAATTACAATGGGTACAACAGCGGTGATTTAACAAAAGATTCTAATTGTTTATTCATAACAAAGTTAGGGTCTAATTTATTAGTTAAGCGAGTAATTTCTAAAGATTCTAGTTTATCGAGTTTATGCCCTTTATTACATGTATGGAGGATTTTAACGTCTTTGTCTTTATCAAACGAGTGTTTATTTTCTAATAAGTGTGATGCTACATTCGACAATTCGCCTTTGTCATTCACCCAGTTAGTAAAGTGTTCTTTAATTCTGGTTTTGAATGACCTCCCGGTTTGACCTATATAACCCGACGGGCAATTCGCGCAGTTCACTTGGTAAACTCCTGAGTTTTCAAGTTTTTCTCTTTTGTCTTTATTGTTGATTAAAATTCTCCCTAGAGAATTTACATTGTAAAAGGCTGTTTTTTGTTTATCATTGTTAGTTACTCTGGATATTTTTGTTGATATTTCGCCCATATAAGGGATTTTAACCCATTGCTTAGTTATATCTTTATCATTATTATTTTTAAGGCCTTGTGAAATGATTGTTAATGTAAGTTTTTTATCTTTTTTCTTTAATAAACTGTCGATAGTTTCGCTCTTGTATCCACTGTTCATTGCTATGGTTTTTATAACATTTAGTTCATTAGTATAATTTATATAATTCAAAGGTACATGTAAAAGTCTGTGAATTAGTGAATAGAATACTGATAATTTATGTGAAATATGGTGTCTAGATGTGTTATGTATGATATTGTCGGTGTATGTTGGTTTTCTATAAATTGAAAATTCTAATTTTTTGTTAATGATTTCAATACCAATGTCTAGAAAATTAAGTTTATTTCCCCCTATTTCCATTGTAAACTGGATCGATTTATTGATCATATAACTCATATGATCATATAACTCAGCTCCTGCCTATAAATTAGCAAAATTCGGAAATATAATCATAAAAAACACGCTTAATTTTAAACCTAAATACGGAATAAGAAACTCCCTACAACTTATAGACCTTATTAAAGACATCACAATACCTAATAATGCCACCTTAGTTTCATTAGATGTGGTTAGTTTATTCTCAAATATACCAACAAACGAATTAAAGATAATTATTAACAATTACATGGAAAGAATAAACATTAATTTGATCAAACGTATAGAAATAACAAGATTACTCAATACTTGTATAGAACAAAATTTCTTTAGATTTAATAATAACTATTACATACAAACTAGCGGTTTAACTATGGGGAGCCCAATATCCCCGGTGTTAGCTGAACTCTTCATGGATTATATCGAAGAATCTATCGAAGAATTAAAATCATTAAAAAAGTCGCCTTCTATCGTAGATACGTAGATGACATTTTTATTATCTGGACAGGAACACACAGACAATTAGATATGTTTCTAAATGAAATTAATAAAATCAATAAATCGATCCAGTTTACAATGGAAATAGGGGGAAATAAACTTAATTTTCTAGACATTGGTATTGAAATCATTAACAAAAAATTAGAATTTTCAATTTATAGAAAACCAACATACACCGACAATATCATACATAACACATCTAGACACCATATTTCACATAAATTATCAGTATTCTATTCACTAATTCACAGACTTTTACATGTACCTTTGAATTATATAAATTATACTAATGAACTAAATGTTATAAAAACCATAGCAATGAACAGTGGATACAAGAGCGAAACTATCGACAGTTTATTAAAGAAAAAAAAGAAAAAACTTACATTAACAATCATTTCACAAGGCCTTAAAAATAATAATGATAAAGATATAACTAAGCAATGGGTTAAAATCCCTTATATGGGCGAAATATCAACAAAAATATCCAGAGTAACTAACAATGATAAACAAAAAACAGCCTTTTACAATGTAAATTATCTAGGGAGAATTTTAATCAACAATAAAGACAAAAGAGAAAAACTTGAAAACTCAGGAGTTTACCAAGTGAACTGCGCGAATTGCCCGTCGGTTTATATAGGTCAAACCGGGAGGTCATTCAAAACCAGAATTAAAGAACACTTTACTAACTGGGTGAATGACAAAGGCGAATTGTCGAATGTAGCATCACACTTATTAGAAAATAAACACTAGTTTGATAAAGACAAAGACGTTAAAATCCTCCATACATGTAATAAAGGGCATAAACTCGATAAACTAGAATCTTTAGAAATTACTCGCTTAACTAATAAATTAGACCCTAACTTTGTTATGAATAAACAATTAGAATCTTTTGTTAAATCACCGCTGTTGTACCCATTGTAATTATCGTAATAATGTTGAAAGTAAATATGTATTTAGTTTATATAATGAAAATTCCTACTCCAATGCAAACACGTACCCCTTAAAAAGGAATTAAAAATTCCCACAAACCATAAATATAATAATGATTTGACAATAAAATTAGACCAGCACTAAGTCATATTACTTGTAAGGTTTTTCCCGGTGATTAGAATACTAGAATTACCAAAACGACCTAATAACAAATGTAATTAAGATAATTGAGTTAAACCATTGCAGTCCACCCCTCTTCCCCTCCCCCATATGTTGTGTATAAAAACCATAGATTTAGAATAATTTGTACCAGTCTGAAGATGGCTCTAACGAGCTGAAACCCGGTTACGGTCAAATAAAAATTATAGTGGAAAAAAGTTTTAAATTTGTTTTATTATAATATACTATAATGGAATTCCACCATGTATTAACAGTTTCAAAAATAGAAATTTAAAATTTAGTTCAAGGCACTGATCCAAGGTAGACGACGTAAAGATGTGTCCGTGTACGCGTGTACTGCACGAGTGTGTCGTATTCCTAGTACTAATAGCCATCGTTTGTCTGTTAGAAATTGTTTAAACAATCTTCTTGACTCTCCGTGTCCGAAATAACAATAATTACGCGGTAATAAGCTGTATCTAATGTTCTGTTATTATTGATTGTGCTGATGGGCGATGGTGTACCTACTTAAATGACGCATACTTGTTTGTAGAAACTACTACGGTATGAGCTAGGCCAAATATAGAAAAAATCTTTATTTTTAACCATTTAATAAATATGTTGCAGAGGAAGGAGGAAGGAGGAAGGAGGAAGGAGGAAGGAGGAAGGAGGAAGGAGGAAGGAGGAAGGAGGAAAGCACGGTCATAACACGTAAATAAATCCTCTTCCGGAATATATCAAGACGATTGATAATCGGATTGAACAAGTTCTAATCCAATACGAGTACCTTTCATCGGTTCCATAAGAATTCGGCACGGTGATAAATCAGCATACTTTTGAGGTGATGAAAAGTAATTAATGACTAACCTAATTATGCATGTTTTTTTTTCATAATTTTTCATGACTTTATATCATATTTCAAAAGTGTACCGATTTATCACTGTGTTGAATTCTCTATAAGTACCTTAAAAAGTAATTTTAAGTTAGTATTAAAAGATTCTAAAACCGTTTACCTTGAAATAATACTGTCCATGACTATCTTCAAGAAATGCACAGTGACCTGGAAAGCGGCCAAAGATCTTAATTCTACATATTTGTATTCATTGACCGTAGCAGTTAAACTTTCAATGGCAAATGGCATCCTTCTATGCCAATCAATTAACTGGCCATCGAACAAGAAGCTGTCTTTCACTTTTCAACTGGAAGTTTCTGAAATGCGTTGGTACTTATCAGGGCCGGATCTTGAATCCTGCGAACCGCGCGGCCGCAGAGGGCGCCAACACTGAACGGGACGCCAAACAGGAAGAAAATATAAAACAATTCCAGCTTATGGAAAATCAGGGGGAAATCGTTGAATCTAAGTAATCTGCGAACTTAACACAGGAGACCCTGAAGGAAATAATTTCCCTCAAGGCCTATATCATCTTTGGGGATGCTGTGTGATCTGAACAATCGGTTCTCTTCGCAAAACCAAAATTTTTGCTGGGAATTTTTTGCAAAGGTCGGAAGGATAAAGCCGTTTTCTGGGGCAACATTTGGAGAGTCTTTTAGAGGATAGGAAGGAGTGAACTTGGGTCTTGAAGAGACCCATGTTGTAGGATGGAGGAAACGGAGGCCGGCAGATCATTCCACAGTCGAGCTATTGAACACAGGAACAGTCGTAAAAGCGGCCGGTTCTCGTGTGACAAATGTCGACTGTGTGCAAATGTTGGGCACGCGTTTGGCGTGTTTCCCGACTATGCACCAGTGCTGAAGGGATCAATGACGATAGTTCCTCAGAGCATCTTCCATTAAAATACCGGTAAAACAAGGACAGGATTCCCACCTGACGTCTGTGCTCCAAACATTGCAATCCGTTTGTCAAGATCGGCGAATCTATCAAACGGACCGCCCGTTTCTGCACAGAAAACTTGGAAAGAGAGGATTTGAAGTGAGAAATAGGTTAGGATACAGGCGAGTTCTCCAAATATTTCTACGAGGTGTGTTCAAAAGAAAAGGTGAATTTTGAATTTTCGCTGTGTACATTCGATTATCGATTTTTTTTGTTATGTTGGTACACATATGTTAGCACTATCAGCCATTTTAGATCAGTGGTTTGTTTTTGACAACTGGAAAGGTTGGTCACGTTTTATTTTTTCTTCGATTTTTAACTAAAAAAATTTTTTGTAAAAAATCGAAAAACATCGATTTTTTGGATTTTTTGAAGAAATGCTGATAAGGACATAGAAAACAAAGCAAATCTAAAATTTCACCTTAATCGGACTGATGATGCCCCAGAAAACGGATATCAAGTTCCGACCAAAACTAGGAAATTCCTCCATAGGACTAACCTTTCCAGTTGTCAAAAACAAACCACTGATCCAAAATGGCTGATAATGCTAACATATGATAAACATATGTGTACCAACATAACAACAAAAAATCGATAATCGAATGTACATAGCCCGCGAAAATTCAAAATTCACCTTTTCTTTTGAACACACCTCGTATATTGTTTCGATATTACTACTATCTGTATCTGTATTTTCTCCATAAATAAATAAAAAAATAAAAATAAAATAAAAATAAAATAAAAAAAACTTGAGAAAATCGAGAAATTGTGTTAAGCGATGAAGAGGAACGTGATATTGAAGGAAATTCTTCAACGAGCTTCAAATATTTGCATCTATGTTGACCTCCAGTATTTCTCCAGTAGCTCTCCAGCCAAAGCCATGCCTTTCATCACAAAAATGGCTGTGGACTCATTTCCAAAAGTGGTGATCATACCATAGTTTTTCGAATTAAAATTAATGAAGATATATTTGAGATCAACCATATCTCAAAAACAATTGAATGGTTTGTTTTACTTTTCTATTTTATGTAACTATTTTTTTTCTTCTTTATATGAATACCGCACCAACCAACCATCTGGAGCCAGTGAGACTATGGCATCCCCAATTGGGGAATTGTGTGAGGCTGAAGGTATTAGGTAGGGGGAGGAGAAGGGGAAGAGGAAGGTGGGGCAATACCTGACTATTCAGATCCGGTCACCAAACACGGCTAAAAGCCATTTCAAGCAACGTTTTAATTCTGAATGATGGTCTCTCACCAGGGCGATACTGAGAGGATCTTCCACTCTGGAACGTGCGTAAATATGCTGTATATTCTTTTTAAATGAATTAATTGTGAAACAGCACAAATTAATTAAATAAAATTTACTTGCGCTTGCCGGGATTCGAACCCGCGACCTTCGGATTCGAAGTCGAGAGCCTTACCCCTCGACCATGGAGGCCGTCAAACGGTCGATTAACGTTTTAAAAATATTGTTCGTTACTTTATGGTTTAAAAACTGTATATGTACTTACAATTTTTGATATCTCATTATATTCTGTTCTAAAAATCCATGTAAAAGCCCAGATGGGCATATAATGAAATACATAAATAAGGGCTTTTGTCAAGTTCAAGTCAGGAAAATTTTCTTCATAACATGAAAACAATTAACATAATCGTATCAACAGAAAATACTTTATTAATATCCTTTTAAATCAACATATCAACTTACTTCAGTTTCCTACACTTTTATCATCATTGTGGTGGGGGACGCCAAAATATTGTTCGTTTACACTTATTAAATGTCTAGAACCGGCTCTGGTACTTATTATAAAAGACATTGTCGAACTGTACTCTTCATTGCTGTACTCTTTCTGCAGAAAATTACTATAAAAAAAATCCACCGCAGATTGCCAGGAACTCCTGTAACGGATCCAACTACGAGTTCCCAACTGATCGCACCAAATTCTTAGCCTCCCTCGATGTAACACTAATTCTAAGTAAAACTCCTTCATCTATCGGGAATCGCACACTTTTAACACGCACTACTGACAATTTGACATCTTTAACTCTGCACCTCACTCCATAAAGTCACACCGGCGATCTATCGAGACTTTATAATTTCAGATACCTACTCACCTCGTACTACTACCATCTTATTAACATTCTTCCTTTATACATATATGTATATATATTCACACACACTTTTTTATTCTTCTTTTTACTAATATGATATCACACATATACAGTTCAATTAGATTGTTTCCCCCCACCCCCATTCCCTTCCACACCCCCTTAAAATTATGTAACTTTTAAATTAAAATTTCTTCTTTTATTTTGTATTAATTTTTAATTTTATTTTGATTTCTCCATTAGATCACAAGATCAGTCTGGAGTCAGTGAGACTACGGCATCCCCAATTGGAGAATGTTGTGAGGCTGAAGGTATTGGCAGGGGAAGGAAAGGGGGAGAGGAAGGCGGGGAAATACCTGGCTATTCAGATCTGGTCACCAAACACGGCTAAAATTCCACATGGAAAGCACTTCTAGTCTGTATTCTTTATTCTATGGCTGGAACCAAAAGGTACTATGTCAGTGACGACATCGGCATTTCTAGTGTGTATAAATCCATTATATGATTGAAATCCATTAGAAATAATAATCTATATATATAAAAATCAATGTAAATTTGTTTGTTTGTATGTCCTCGATTTTCTTGAAAATTACTTGGCCGGTGTCGCTGAAAATAACAGTGTGTTTTTATTAGTGCCGGGAAGGTTTAAAAAGTAGTTTGAATGAAATCCAATATGTAAAACTGTTGCTATAACGTTTCAAAATTAGTATTAAAAACATTGAACCCGCCATGTTTTATTTAGGTTAGTCCATAGATATACCAATCTGGTTAGCCACAGATTGCATATTCAAAAGAAGAAGGTTTTTTTGGTTAGAATATTTTCAAAATGGGAAACACGAGTAGGTACTTACATTGAAAAAAATAATGGAATGAAATAAAATATTCAAATGAATCTTTCCTTATTTGGAGATGGTTACTTTCGCTGTCAAATCAATTATGGCACGCTAATGACAAGCAAGAAATCACAACTTCATAACTTTATTTCAAAAAACACATCAGCTAGTAAATTAAATAAAAGTCTCGTTTATCGGAATGCTCTTTATTTCTTAAAATAAAAATGTGGATGATTTTTAAAAATAAATACAAAATATACACGTCTGCCATATAGTATATGCATATTTAAATGAAATTTCAATTCAATACATATAGGTACCGCAAAATGTTACATAGTATGACTAGATTATTTGACATAGAGAACTTTTGTAAACAACTTACACAAAATGGAATGGAACTTAACCCCTTTTACAAATTAATTTAAAATAGGAACATATTTTAGTGTTGCCACAATACAAATATATTAGGTACTTAAAAACTATGTTTATGGCTGTTTATGATAGTTGTGATTAAGTGTAACATTAAATTTAATCTTTCAGAAAAAGAAAATTCGAAAATAATATTTTACAAAAGAATATACACCTATCAAATAAATTATTAAAAAAATGGCTACATTGGTACCTAATTAATACAAATAAAAAATGTTTGGCAACATCGATTAGCTTATGATTCAGTCGGAAGGTTGGAAAAGAGATTTAAAATTTAAGAAATATAGGAATGTTTGTACTTATTGACAATTTGTGAAAAATGAAATAAAAACAAATCGACTCCAACAATTTATAATTTGCTCTACGATAATATCTTACGTTACAATATTCAACATTGACAAATAACATTTCATATATCACCCGTAAGTTTTGTTTTCACACAATATATGAAATAGTCAATAACTGTTTTTCACCGAACAATGCTTCATGGGTATAATGTGATACAATATATTATATAGCACAATCACTCGGAGACTTCACCAGTCGCAGAATTCAGATTAACCTCTAAAAGAGTCTTCAAATCTAGGGACTTGTCACATCACACCAATATAATCAGTTACTGTACAACGTATTGTAAGCAAGTTTAGATTCAGAAACAACATCAAAAATAGTATTATCACCTTAAAACAAAGATTTGGTCACCTTAGCGGTATATTTAACATTTAATTTGCTCCCTGAATACAAATTTATAACTACAGGGTATATTTTGTTGCTAAAATATACAAAAACATCCAAGGAGCAACGGTAAACGCTAAACAAAACATCGTAACAACGGGGGTACCACAAGGTCGTCGTTTGGACCCACTTCTAAAATAAAACTGATTGAATATGAATTCCGCGACTGGCGTTGATTTCCAATACTATAACCAATTATGTACGTATTGTAAAATAACACAAAACATCTGTTACAAATGAAATAATTACGAACAAATCTCCACGTTTTCATTCTCCACATATAATTTAGCAATTGCTAAAGAAGGCACGCAGCATTATAATATATTTAACAGATCAGCAATTACTTTTTTTTAAGTCGACCAAAATTTTGCATGTTCATCTTGACCCACCAACTTGTATTACGAATATTATTCTTCCATACGCAATTTACACGACATTTTAGACACCAACACAGAACAGAAGCTGACGAAAATACTCAAAAATTTGCAAATTATGATTTTCAATAAAGTCTGTCAAAATCTACCTTTGAATTTACTTCTTCTATATGTCCATTATAAATATTGTTATTCATAAATTTATTTTATCTGTGAAGTCTATTCTATTTCCATTTCTGGGACGTTTTTGAGATTTCTGGCGAATGCGTCAATTATTACGTACATTTATTTTCTTATAGAAATAAATCCATAAAGGAACTCATTTACTAACGGATCATAGAATTGATAATCTTATCTCTTTACGTTTGTCTGATAAACAATGGCGGTAAAACCTGTTATCAGCCTCGAACGGTTTAGTTCAAATATTGACACCAAAATTTTATCGACGCTTCGCGATAAAATAATGAACAAACTAAATATTTGATTCCACTTTTATAATGATGAAGAGATTTGATAAAAAATGTACTCGCAACAGTTGTATTATTTTCGAAAGCTACTGTTCTGCATTAAATAGTCAAAAAAATCATAAAAAGTAAAAACGAGAAATAAACATTTAAAAAAATATATTTTAAAATTTGTAAAGAATCTCCAGTTACGAAGAAAATTACCAAAAAACATTTCAGAAATTTCTTTTCCAAGATATTTAGTTGTTTTAAAGGTTGACCAATATTTTTTTTTTGTTAGGAAGAAATAAATACCACATAAGTTTGTAAAATCAAATGATAAATGCCTTAAAATATTCAATGTCATTTGCCGATTTACATTTTTGACGTTGAAAAATATTTGTAACTTCCAAAGCGATTCCCTGAATTAAATACTAAATAGCGAAACATTCCACCCATCTACAAGACGTCCATTGAATGCATTAAATATGTCTTCCAAAATTATAACAGCATATTATTATTTCAAAGTGTTTCTATACAAAAATCTGGCCTGAAAACTGCAACTCTCTTGCAGGATTCACGTTTCAATTTTTGTAAAGACACAAAGTGCAATCGACAGAAGGTGGAATTTTTTATTGCATTCTTTGTAAACCAAGATAAAACGAAGTTATCTTTGTGGCTGAATTTACTCTGCTTAATCCAAAGATAAGGAGAATGAATCTTGCTTTCTTTCATTTGCTAGACTTATCATTGTGATTTTAGAAATATGTTCTTAAGAAAAGAACGTTACAGAGGTTTTTTTTTTAAATTAAAAAAAAAATCATTTCGATATGAAATTTCAACATTTCAAATTTCAATTCAAAATTAGAAATAATTCGAACTTATTGTTATTTTTTTAATGTATTTTTGTGATGTACAAAATAAGCAATTTTTAGACGTTAAACCAAAAAAAATTGCACTTTTATTAACAAAAAAAAACATTTAAAAAAGAAAAGTTTTTGCCATTTCTCCCGTCAAATGAGGTAATGGAGAACGACTTCACATTTGAATAATGTTAGTACTCATTTTCTTTCTAATCTCGTTGTTATCCCATCTTATTCAATTTCTTCACTTTCTTAACAAACTTTGAGAGACTGAGCAGATTCATAAAAAAACACGTTTACCCTTGCCTTGAATACAGCGTTTACCCTTTGATTTCAGAACTTTTTTCTTGTTAAGTTCTTTTAGCATTTTTCAATGGACGTTCTGAAGAAGTGTGGTGGATTCCACTAACTATGCATGTTGCATATCCTTTGAGTCGGTATAACACAACAGGAAGGCCCCGACACTGGCCAAAAAACCAACGTAGGAGGATAAAGAATTAACCCAGACAGATTTTCAAACAACTTGAAATACTTAAAATTATACGAATTACTCCATTGCATGTGTTGTAAATTCTCTTGGAGATAAATGTTAAAATAATCTTACAAGATTAGAGAAAATCCTGTAGAAACCTTTATTGGAATGCATTAAAACGATAAGAAATGTTAATATTTAAACTTTGAATGCTTGCCATAGCAGGGCAGCATACTCGCGGCGTAAATAGCCGAACCAAATCGAACCCATGGTCCCCTCCCCGCACCACATACCTCCATACAACGAAATGGAACACACTTTGAATTCGCGTTTGTATGGGACTGACATCCTCTATATTACTGTGAATTAAACACATTTTTTGTTACACTTCTCTATCAATGCACTATTGATTTGATTAGTTTCACGATTTTTTTTTATAACATCAAATATTACATTCATTTCTTGAGGTATGTAACTATGTATAACTTACACAAACTTTTGATGTCATAACATAAGAAGCAAAAAATGCTTAGAAAAATTATGACAATTGAGAAGAAAAAAAAACATCACACCTTATTTCAAATATGGCAACATAATTGAAATCTATATATATATATAACTAAGCAAACCCTTGTTAAAAAATATGCAACATTTTTAGAAAGAATTAAATTATCATACTTTTTTTAACGCCAATTTACCCGTAGTGCAAAACAGAATACCCGTTTGTTCCGTTCAATAACCAATTCTGGTGAGAAAACAACAATATTGTAACAATAATTTCTCACCGAGAGGTACCTACACAATTGAATATTTTATAAGATGCAAGTACCTACCCAACACTCATAAAATTCATCCTGACAACACTAAAAATACGAATTTTCAAATGCAGTACATTGACTCTCGATTTACCGGGTTTAGCAAAAAAACGGTTAAATGTGTTTCCCGGTTAAACGAAATAAAAAACTTCTAAGTTTTAAGGTATTTTCTAAAAAATTAAAACTACAAAATACAAAAATTGTTAATCAGTTAAAGAAAAACTAGGAAACTCAATGTTCTCTTCGGCAACATTTGCACGTGCTTTATTTGCACAGCTCGACCGTGGAAAGATTTGTCGATTTTCGCGTTTCCTCCCTCCTTTAAAACGGATCTCTTAAAGACCGAGGTTCGTTCCGTAATTTCTTTAAAAAAATCCCTCAGAGTCCACTGTGCAAAGTAATTACAAAAAAAAACTTTTGTTAAAAACTAACCTAAACTTCGGACAATTTTTTACGGCGAAATTTCTTTAATACAGTTTTCTATGATATTATACCGCCGTTTTGCTGTTTATTTTAGATGGACAACAAAATTAGAACAAATATATAAAATTAAACTGTTAATTAAAAAATGCATTGTTAAATATTTAATAAGAAACATTTTGTAAATAAAAGCAAATGAAATATTATGTATCTACCAAAGTAAGAATTGTGGCTACCTTATCAGGCACAAGAACTCCTTTTTCTGATAAGGTGTACGTGACCAAGAATACCCTTTAATTAATTATTTTGTAAAATACTTTAAATATAACTTATAAGAAATAAAAATATTAAAATAAAAAACTTTCGGATCTTTGAAACGTCCCGGTTAAGCGTGACCCAAACAATCGAGAGTCTACTGTATCGATCTGTCAAATCTGCCGTTTCACAAATGACAGCGCGATGGCGCGAATTTCCGATATTTTAGTAAGTTTTATTTATAAATTAATACGTTGTTTGAAAATCTTTCTGCGCATTCAGACCCTCCCAACCCCGCGGCCATACCGCCCCAAGGGATTACATGAATACATTCAACAGTTATCCATAAACATTACGAAATACGTTTTTTTTTAAATCTTAATTACTCACAATAATAGTAATAATAATATATTGACACTTACAATAGTTAACCTTACGCGAAATTACAGACAGTATAATCCAAACTATCTCCTCGTTACCAGTGCATCCTTGCAAACACACTTAACGCAAATGAAGCTAGTTTATAATAAATTAATGTAACACAAACTACATTAATAAACACATTAAGTTTTGTACTGTTTACTGGGTATTAGTACCATATTATATCATATTGATACTAAGCTGCTTTACTGTTTTTTAAATATTTACAATGAAGTTTTACAATTCAGACTCGTTTTTAAGTTAGTTTTTTCTAAAACCCAAACTAAGAATCTATTTTATGTATAATTAATCTATTGCATTATATATTATAAGATAGTTTATTAGGTTCTTGGTTTCAAAACTTTAAACTTTACTAAGCTTGAAATGAATTATTTTGAATCTCCGCCAAAGTAAATAGTTGTTTCTTGTTGTAATTAAGTTGAAACAAAGTGTTATTTAAATAATCTCTGCGTATTAAGAATGTGTCCGAATTGTAGAACTTCACCATATGTATTAACGATACTCCCGTTCTTCAACTAAATTTTATGTAAAATTATTAGAAATTCTATGATTCTATCGAAGATTTATGCTAAGAAAAATGTCATTGTCTCCTAAATTGAAATTTCGTGTTATTATTTACAAATGTATTATATTCATTAGAGCTTGCTGAGGACAGAACTTTAATTTTATTTGTAAAATACCGAATAGTACCGAAGATATAAGCCGTTAAATCTTGATATTTTAGAAGAATCTCGCTGGTCTAAAAATAAAAAAAATGACTAGAGTGGCAGTATGTGGTACAGCCTTTCGGATTGTGAATTTTACTGATTTGTGTCTCGTGATGTCACAAGTATTCAAACGAAGTTCACTTTGAAAGTTGATAGCTTCGTCACTTTTGGAGATATCAAAAAACTAATTTTACCGTCGTTATCTACTCTTAAAATATAATACATTTTCAACAAAACAAAATAAAAAATTAGGAGACAACCTCTTTATAACTTCAATCTTCAATTGTATCTCAGCTTTTGTAATAAATTAACAAGAATTTGGTTTTTAGTTTGGAAGACGTTAAGAAATTCTTTATTTTTGACTTTTTCAAAGTTGATACCATAATTTCTCACTGCTGGCAATGTGATATAGATATTTATTTTGAAATATAACTAAGTCTGAATTCTTCATTTCTTCTATACATATTTTTTTCACAAACTAAGCAATAACTTATCGGTTTTAATGTTTGTAAAATTGAATCTAGTATTGTGAACAATGAATTACCATTATTGATATTACCACAAAAGTGTAATTAATACATTTTATACTATATTTTTACTTTGAATTGAACTTTTTCAGGATTTCTTGTACTTACTTCTTTCAAATTTGATTACAATTTGTCACTCAGACTTTAAAATACTTTAAATAGTAATTTTACATTAAAGTTTTGACAAATTTTACTGTATTTTTACAGTAATTCGGTGATCTTTTATCAACCTTTGCCTTTTAAAGTCTGATTTCAATAAAAAAATACTGTAAGTTTACTATTTTATCATAGTTTTGTAAATGTGACTATATTCTAATGAGGTAGGATGTTGTCACAATATTCAGGAAGCAGTTTGCTTTGTACATATTTCAGCATTTTAATAATATGTATTTGTTACTCAGCCATTATTTATTATATTTTGTACTGTCTTCTTGTACAATGGATTTTACCACATTTTGTGCAAATCTACAATTACATATTTGTTTTAATTCTAAACCAAAGGTAAATCAGTACAAAAAAATAAAATACAATAGAATATACCCTATATGCATTCTTCTTTACAAAGCCACAAGCTTTTTCAAATATTTCTTTGATTACAAAACAATTTTAAATAATTCAAATACTGCCGTCGTTGGTAAAAACACAGTATCTTCCTTGAGAATCTCAAGGAAGATACTGTGTTTTTACTTACCACGCATAAAGTAGAAAAAACTTTTAATCGGTGAATAACCTGGTGGAATTTTACATCGCTTTTTCTGTCTGGAATGTATGGGTCAATTAAAATAGTTTCAAGTCACTATTTTACTACAGTCATGAGGTATGGAGCTTCCGGATGTCCGCGTAACTTTAAAATCATTAGACAAGATGTTATATTTTTCAATTGCTCAATAAGAAACGAAGAAAAAAAGTTAATTTTTTCCTGTACCATTTCCATCACTACTCAAATTTTCTGTTCTGCGTAGTAACGGGTTTGAATTATGTCAAAAGCCTGGAGGAATGTCCGATGTGGAAATAATTCATTAAGTTGTTGAATACAATAGTTAGTGTGAAGAAATTCACAAGTACCATGCATTTACATTCAAAACCAAGTGATATAATATTATGGTCTGTAAAAGTAGCAATGTTGAATGAAAAAAGCATTTAAATTGATGGGTATACTCGAGAATTCCCGAATAAGACGGACATAATCGGTGTTCGGAATGATGAAGACATTCTGCATTCTCCTGGTCAGGATCTTAGAACACAAATTATGATGTGTTCTGGCTGGGAAAAGATTTTTCTGACCAAGCCTAAGTGACTTGATCACAGAACACTGAACCTTATAAAATGGGTTGACTCAATGCACACGAGTTGCTCAGCGGAAGTTAGAACCATGTGGAGTTTATATTCTTGTATACTTCACAATTGCGCTTCATTTGAGCTAGCCGTGGCACTCATATGCCCGAAATCATATTTAAACAATAATGGCATTAAATTATTTATTAAATAAAGCCAGTAACATAGACATTACCATTATTTTAATGTGTTTTTTTTTCATTTTGAATTTCTATACCTCTAAAAAAAAACACCCTGTACATTTACTAGGTGAAGTATCCGTTGTTGCCTGGGGTTATGAATGGTTTGGAGGAAATTTTTGAGGTTGGGATGTATTACCCCTGCCCCTACCCCTACCCCTATCCCTACCCATAACCCTTTTTATCTTTATATAGATAGTGTCAATGTTTTAAATCTACTAGGACATCAGAAAACAAAGAATGTGCATTAAATTATTAGAATAATACATTAGTTTTGTTAGCGATTTGATTTTCTTTGAATTTAAAATTGTTTTGTATTCAAAATGTTAAGATTTAGCATGAGACTTAAACATACATGAAACACAAATGAAATACATTGCGAAACACTTCATTTTGACAAAATGGCATACCTACGTTTGTAAAATCCTTCAAACAACTGTTATCATTTTACACAAAAAATATTTAAGATAAATGAAAAACAACAAAAAACGAGAGCAAACATGTCTCAAAATTACAAAAAAAAAAATGCTAAAAGTATAATTAAATTATGATTACACGTTCAATTAAATTGCAATTATTATAAAAGTAGTCTCTCAACAACAATAAAATGGGTAAAGGAACATTAGAAAGCATATTGAGCTTCACAGTAAAGTTGCAATCATCGCCTCTTACATAGCATACTCTTAGTAGGGTTAAAGTGACCCGCGCCGTCTCTCCCAATATTTTCAATATCTCAACGGGGCGAAATGGCGCGCGCCGTTTTCAACATTATTTAATTCGAGCCCAAAGGAACCTGCCAACGTTATATTCATCCCGCCGTGACATTCACAACAATCATTAATATTCTCTTCCTTTCCATATAATACAGCGGGATGGCAGACGCCGATGAGTCCGACAACACATTTATAGTTTAAATATAGTTTTTAGGGATTTAAGTACCGTTTATGTAAATATATATTTATAAATAATTTGAACACTCTACTGGAAAGATAAGTTATAGGAACTATATTGGTTGTCACAAGTGTGATTACACTGCGTTTCTGACGCACGTCCAACGTACAAACGTAACTGACGATGCACGCGTTTATTTACCCTTTTACACATTTAAAAATCATATATTTTCCACCAAAGTAATGCAAATTATTCGGTTGATTGTAAAGTAAACCTAATCAAGATTGCTCGTCTCAATTTCGTTTGTAGATTTGACGTGCGTCCATTTTTTAAACACGTGTAAATATTATACTT
This sequence comes from Halesus radiatus, assembly GCA_022606495.2. Classification (NCBI taxonomy): domain Eukaryota; kingdom Metazoa; phylum Arthropoda; class Insecta; order Trichoptera; family Limnephilidae; genus Halesus; species Halesus radiatus. The sequence goes on from JAHDVE020007132.1 coordinate 21,130, forward strand.
AAAGTTTTACAAAAACCCGCCCGATCTATAATATTCTTTGTCTATTTTCATAATTAACTCTTCCTTAATCTAAGATTTTGTTTTGTTTTTTTTTTTATTTAATTAATTAATGGAGTCAATATATTTGGTACAGTTGTCTTGCTAAGATGTCAATATTTTCAGTCTTTCTGTGTGTAATTTACCTCCCAAGCTTCCGTTTTATACCGAGAAATACTAAATGTGATTCATTTTCAAAACTACCCAAATAGAGGACTCCTGTGAAGGTGGAACTATGTAAGCCAATCGTTACGTCCGAGGAACAAATTCCCAAGCCAACGGACGTTAAAAACAATTCTATGATGAGGGACTTAAGTATTACTTAAGTGTAAGTGACAAAATGTGCGACACTTATAAGTGGTGAAACAGCACGACTTATTCCAGTGATTTTAACCGCATATCATGAGCATACTACGTAAAGTGGCCAAGTCAAAGTCCTCGTTTGTGGACAGATTGACATTGAAAATTTTTGCATGGATGCAGCAGGCTCACAGTTTCTCAAGCTAGGATATATTTTTTTAAAGTTTATTTTGTTTCATACACGTAAAAAATATCCTGACTTGCAAAGCTGTGAGTTTGTGTCTATGCAAAGGACTTCATTCCTGGTTTGACCTGGCCGCTTTTCGTTATGTACATATATACGTAGCTTTGAAACTCGCATGTCTTCTACGAGTGCAATTCCTCAGAATTTTCCGAGCTGCAGCCAGCAGTTTGAAGATTACTACGATGAACACCAACCTCCGATAAGAAATAGCATAAGGAGAAGATGAATATTATGTTTCTCTTAACCTTTTCACCGCATTCCCGATGTATATACGATAACAGGCAGGCGTAGCACTCTTTACATGACATGAAACTCATAGCACTACATGTATTTGAAGATTATTTAATTTCTTTAAAAAATAATACTCTATATGATCAGAGACATGATTTGACAATTCATCGACTGATTAATTTCTTTTCTGAAAAGTTTTCTGAAACTACAGCTAGAGGCCCTCTCATCATAGAATCATTGTTGGAACAAAAACAAATTGTGATTTTATAAATCAAACTTTCCAAAAGGTTTATAAATATATAGTTACTGCCTAAATAGGAACTGAAATGAACAGAAAAATCTGTTTACTTAAAGATTTATAAATATAATATTAAAAATTATGTACTTTGTGTAACTCAAGTGCCGGTTTTCACCAACTCTATCAAATGTTTAAAAGATTACTTAAGTTAAGCCGCTTAAAATTAGGATAAATAATAATCGTAATGAAATATATAGTTGCAGTTCTGTCTCTTTTAAAAGGGGAAATTCATAAATATTATAAAGGAATACATTTGATTTTTACACTTAAAGTTTTGGCTAATTCTCTATGTTCTATTTAAGGTTTATATAGATAGTAAGTCAAACTGCCTCTTAGGAACTCTTTTGGAACTAAACCACCTCGTGAGTGAAGAAGGAAACCCGACCGTGGTCATATTATTTGCATGTTCTGTGGTCATTTGACCAAAGTCAATCGGCCAAAGTCACTAAACAACCTTATTTTCAATTCAAATTAGACAAACGTAGATATTCGATGGCGAAAATAACATGCACAATGCATATTAGATTTTTTTAAATGGGATTAACTGTCAATGAGACTTCCAGTGGGCCGCCCCAGACACAAGTGGGAGAAGCAACTCCAGAGGCTCTACGAGAAGAGGCTGGACCTACTATGGACGGATTCCGTTGACGTAGCGCAGACACATCTAGAGACACCTAGAGGCGCCTTGTCGATGCAATGGGCCCCGACCCGAGTAGGACAACAGGAAGATGTATGTATGGAAATAACCCACAAAGGTCTCAACTGCTCCCCACTGCTCGGAACCAGTAAGACTATGGCATCCTCAATTTCGGTATGTTGTGAAGTCAAAGGGAACGGAAGGTCAGGTTAGGTTAAGTTAGGTTGGCTATAGCCATTTTAAGCAAAGTTTCGATTCTGAATGGTGGTCTTTCACAGGGGCGGCAGAGAAAGTATATACCACAGTTTCAATTTATTTTCTAGCTATTAGAAGATACTTTGTACCACCACTTATATAGATCGAAGCTTTATAGGATTGAGCTTCAAAAGTCTAAAAGTGTGATGACATAATTCTAAACGACTGCTGGGTTTTGTAAGTATCATTCTTGTGATTGCTTAGAAGGATTGAGCTCCCTTGTACAGTGTGCACATGTAACAAAATATAGCAATACAAGATGTTTCTTCTTCAAATTCTTCCAAGATAAGAATAACAGAACATTGGTAACGGCGACTACAAAAGCTTACGGGCAGTATTATACGCTTCATGAGAAACAACTAGTGAAGGTATGCTATTACTTATTAACTTTGCTTCGCAACCAAGTTACCTTGTTAATAGCCAAGTGGATAAATACGAAGAGTTCCAACCTCTATCGTTGCGCAAACAATATTTTCCTCTTATTATGATGGAAGTACATATGTAGTAAGAATTTAATTGTTGCCAGACTATTCGTGGAGCGAGTTAAAAGTTACTGTTTAAATTTTATGCGCCGGTTTTTTTTTTTAGTTTGTCTTTTTCGTGTTGAAAATAAGGTTGCAGGAGTTCTTACTTAAGAAAATTATATTGGAAAGACACTAAGCCCTGTATGTTTAGGTGACACGGGCTGGGTTCGGGCAAATATTTACAAAAACAATGAAATACAATAGGGTTTTTATAAGCTCGATGGAATACGTCCTTCACAAATACTTAAAAAATATAACTAGATGAGATATTTAGGGCGACTAGAGCGGCAGATCCAAATATATATCCAAAATGGGGATCACTCAACATAGACACAAGCAGTATTGCCAGATACAACGTAGAGTTTACCAGAGACAAAGAAAAATTCAAGAAAACAAGTTCTTACCTACTGAAATGTTAGTGGAATTTATAGTATTGTCGACATTTTGTTGAGATTTTGATTCTGATAGAGACAATTGATTTTATTACTGTTAAATGTTGTAAAAAAATGGGTTAAGTGTCCATTGATGGATTTACCAATACAAAAAAGCAATGCGCTTGTAATTTAATGCTGCTTTTGAAACGGCGTGATGCAAAAATGAAAGATAGAAGCATGCTGACAACGGAACACAACTCGATGGTCACAATCAGCAATAAGTTAGGTTATGTTGACAACAGAAGAATAGTAGCCAATAGTTTGAACAGGTTAGACCTGCCTAGTCCAGTAAATCAGACTATCAAAGAGACTGTTCTTTAACATGCCGACAAATGTCAGATACTAGATGAAAATGCTAGGTTAAGTTATGTCAAATAATATTAAAAGCGGGATTGTAGGCTTGGTTAGATTCTTTTCTCGGTAGAGTACAGTGTACCTGGCAAAAGGATCCATCTATTTACACACTAGGAATGCAGAAAGAAATGTGTCTATAAAGATTGTTACAGTTAGGTAAGGTTAGAGTAAGTTAAACACGATAGTTAGTAAAGTAATGTTTAGTAAATCACAGGTGTAGCCGACTCCCCTACTGAATATCCCATGCAATGTACACAATCTCATATTAAAGAAAACACCGCTATCGTAATGATAAACCTAAACAGACATCTTAATACGTCCTAGTACGTATTTTGACTATATATATATATTTATTATGTTTACCTTACAAGTAAAAAAAAGGAACATTTTTTATTTCTTACGTTAAGTTTTGAAAATCATTCACGTACTAGAAAAATGGTTAGCACCATGACCCGTCTGTAATATTCATCTAAAGTTTAATTGTAATATTTACCCATTTCTTAGTACGGCCCGGGGGAGGTTGGCCTCCCACGGGCACTCGCGAAAAATTCCCTTAAATGTATAGTTTATACAAATGCTACCAAACACCCAACCGTTACCTAGCTAGACCACCCGTGGCCAAACAATTCAATTACATCCATCAGTTAGCATCGCGGTGTGGATTTTCAACACTTTACGCTAAGATATCCATTTCTGGAACTAAATCATCATTTTATCCATTCCATATAAATATAAAACTTACTAACTAAGAATAGGAACTATTTTTTTGTGTGCTTTTTTTGTATCCTCCTGTTACAAAGTTTGGATTTTGTCAAATTGTTTAAAACATTTCGTCATCGCCTTTAGGCCGGCGTCAGGTTGAAGGATATCGTGATGGCTCCGGTGGCGCGTCGGCGCACCGGCAGGAACACCACGGAGGGGACAAACTTCCCGCCGCTCTCCTCGGGGGTGTTCTCCTCGATCACGAACGGCTGCATGGTGATGGCCGTCTGGACTCCCTCCGATTCCATGGTCCTAGGGACTGCATAGATCGCGGGCATCTTGCTCTTTCTCCTCTCGTCTTCCAAGTTGTCTCCGTCTACTGCAGGCAATGGTTCTTCCGCTCCATCTCGCACTGCGTAGTGCTGACTCCTCAGGTGCGTCTCCATCTCTCCGAAGTTGCATGTCTTGAAGTCGCACTCGTAGCACTCGAACAGTTCTAACTTGCTGTGTCCATTTCCTGGTTGAGTCTGTTCTTTGTCCTCGTTGGTTTCTGGGGTCTTCTGTCTGCTTTGACATTCCCTCGTGGAAGTTGGACTTGAGTCCAAACCGGGTCTATCTCTCCACTCTGGCAAGGAATGCGTGGTTATAATATGGAACTGTAACGCTTCCGGCTTGCTAAAAGACTCCGGGCACATCGGGCACAAGATGTCCATCTCCGGTCCTTGAACGTGAGATTTCTCATGGACGTACAAAAAGGAAAGAATGGAAGTGGAAAACGGACAGTAGGAACAGTTGTAAGTCTTAATGTCTGGATTGTTCAGGTTGAACATGTTCAAGAGCTTTGGCTCCACTAATTTAGAATAAAATGGAAGTCTCTCCTGTAGATCCAAAGGCATGTTCTGTGAGTTGGATGACATATTACTTGCATCGGGAATGGATAGTGGATTCACAAGTTGTTTATTATTTTTAGCTTGCTGCGCTTTAGCCTGCGCTTTGTATTGCACTTCTAGTTCTTTCCACTTGTCCACTCCGGCTTTCCCGTGGTCGCTGAGGAGATGCGCCTTAAGCCATTTGCTCGTTCTGAATCTTCTGCTGCAGAACGGGCAAACCTCAATGAAGTGAGCAATAAATCTGTTGTTGAGTATGCTTGCTTCAGGTGGTGGCTTGAGAGGGCTGGTGACTGGTGGAGCGTTGAATTGTTCCGGCTCTCCCACAAGAGCTCTCATCTGCGGCAAGGGCGCTCCCGGTTCTACTATCCCATGAGTGTTATGTTTGTGAACTCGCAAGAAGTATTTGCTACACAGTTCCTTGTTGCAGATATCACAGATGACTCCTCCAATCTGGGTACCATTCTCTATCTCAATGCCGTGCATTCTTTGCATGTGGGTCTTCATAAAGTACTTATTGCAAAGTTCTTTGTTGCAAATCTCGCAGTAGCTGTTGGTGGGTGTTAATGACATGGAAGCTCTTCGTTCTCTTTGCTGGATGGTCTCTTTATCCGGAGATAGTCCGTCCATGTTATTTAGCTTTTGCTCATTGAAAGCCATCTTAGGTGTGTGGAATTCTTCAATATGTTTTTTAAGTAGTGAAACCGAAGGGAATTCTTTTTCACAGATTGTACACATGGGCTTTTGCTGTATAGAGCCATCAATGCTGGTGTCTTCGCCGCTTACAGATGGGAATGTAAAGTTCTCAATGGAGCCGGGCATTGATATTCCATGATCAGACATCATATGGAATTGGAGGACGTAATTATTATCAAATTCTTTTTTGCAAACATAACACTCCACAATCTTGTTGACACTCAGATCGTTCAACTGGGAAATCATTGTTTGCAACTTTTGAAGATCTTCACTAATGAAAATGGTTGTAGGAGATTGCTTTGCTTGCTCATTCTTTATGGCTTCCTCGCTCAACGCCTCTCTTTTACCTTCTGTGATGTTAGATTCAATGGACTGAGTGGAAAGCGGTCTGACATTGTTAGTAGGAGTCAGCATCTCTTTTATGTGTTTGGGGGTCAGCATTCCTTCTGGAGATTGTCTCTTCTCCTGATCCTCACTCATGATCAAGTTCAGTGGACTAGTCTGTCCATCTTTCCTTTCAAAGTTTCCAGGCATTTGTGGTGTGGATTCTTTTGGAACATACTTGTCTGTTGGTGATGGAAGGAGTCCGTGGCGCTTTATTTTGTGTGTTTTTAGGAAGTACTTGTTACAATACTCCTTGCAGCATATCTTGCAGAAGGCCTCTGGGTTGATGACGCCTAATCGTCTCAGCATATCGGCACTGAAGCCCGAATCTCTGGCTTTCTTCGAAGAGTCTGGCGAAAGCTTTCTCGGAGTGGGTGTCATAAATTGTTCTTCCTGATCTTGGCGGTTTTCTCCTTTGTAAATAAAGTTTTCTGGGATGGTATTATCATCAGAACTGCTCCTGACATCGTCCAGTTGTAGTTGACGCGGATTGACTGGCATGTGGAGTGCTGCCGATTGGGTTTCAGCGTTGGTCTTCTCAATTTCCCTGGCTTCTTCCATCATCTTCTGAATCTTTGCTTTTTGTCTTTGACTAGCCAATAAGGCGGCTTCATAAGATTTGGCGTAGTCAGCGAGCATCATGTTGTTCTTGAACTTCAGAGCCGATGACGCGAAGGCTGCCGGGATAAAAGAAGCATCCATGTTGAGACCGTCTGTTCCACTGCCTGACGGGTTGTTCTCGTAGATCCCGTGTTTGTTAGCCTTGTGGGTCTTGAGGAAGTACTTGTTGCAGAACTCCTTACTGCAGAGTTCGCAATAAGCTTCAGGGTTGAAGATTCTGATTGGCTCCATCATCGGTCTTTGCGGTGGGACACCTCCGGGGAACAGTGGAAATGGGGGGCAGAGAGGATTGAAGTTTCCTGGAAGAGAATCCTTGGGGATTTCGTGAGGGAAACCCAAGGCATTTTTGTAAAGATCTGCCATTTTGGCTTGGAAGTCAGTACCCCATGCCTCCATACGAGGGTCGGGCATATTGGGACCCATAGTGGGGGCCACACTAGTCCCCGGACTGTTCTCTTCCGACTCGTAAGGCTCCATCTTGCACTCGACCCCGTGGCGTCCGTTTCGGTCCACGTGCTCATTCTCGAAATGCGACCTCAGCAACTCAGAGTTGAGGAAGATGATTCCACAAACTCTGCAAGGATATCGACCGTTAGGGTTCAATGCGTACTTATCTGATTCATTTGGCGAACTCTGCTGTTGATCGTTGACCGACTGCGGTCTATATCTGTCAGGAATTCTCTCCTCCGTCTGCTTCTCTCCAACTGAGTGAGGTCTGTACCTCTCATTGATGTTTTGTAAACTACCATCTCTATTGTACCCGATCTGGCAATCTCCTCCATCCCTCTTGACGTCTTTGATCCTGTATGAGTTGAGCCTCTCAATGTCGTTTCGTTTTCCGTAATCTTGTCGTTCGTAAACGACCTGGTTGTCTTCGATGTGTTCTTTATACTTGTCGAGATATCCTTTGGAATTCTGGCTGGAGAATTCATTGTTTTCTTTGTCGCCGTAAGCTCCGCTCTGGTCGTTTCTGAGTTCTCTTACTAATTCGTCTTCTTCGCTGAAGGTTTTAAAGCCTTCTCCTTTCACGCAGTCGTATTCTTTTCTGTCCTCGTCGTCGTTAGTGTAATTGGCGGCCTCGTCCTCCTGGTCCTCGGGGGCGAGGAGCTCCGGGGGCTCGGGGCCCGCGAGGGAGACGGGGGCGAGGGGACCCGGGTCGTGCGGACCCCCCGAGATGCGCACGGGGGTGCTCTGCTTGCGGCGCTTGGCGAGGCGCGCCAGCGGGCAGGGCAGCGCGGGCAGGGCTTCCTCCAGGGGGCGCTTAGCCCCAGTGGACATGGCGGCGTCAGGGCGTCACCTCTGCATCTGGAAACAGACAAGTCACATCGTTCAAATCATGTAAATAATTTATTTTACCATATATGAATAATTCTTTGTTGTTCAAGCATGGGATGACGCTTTCGGTAAATTCAGTGGCGGATTTCAAATAAAAGAAGCATTTGTTGGTTTAAAAAGATAAATTGGACGGTATTCATGATTTGTCGCAGTTTAAAAAATAATGATTTATGGTTCGTTTTTCTCAGGGTAGGCACAGCTTTTTAGCCTTTATTGACTACACGCCACTGGTAACTAATCATCACGCCATTTCGCCGCAGACATAAATCTCGGCGTGCGCATTTTTATTTGATTAAATTGTGTTATTTCCCAATTTATTCATGAAAAATAATATGTAGTATATTTGCGTCACGTTCCAGAGTGGTAGATACGGTCAAAACGTATGATTACACAATTTGTTTAATATTTGATTTATTTCCTAAACAGTAAATAAGCCGAATGATACATTATCATACGAATGCATTGCTTCTAGTGGCGTTCCCCAGGGGTCTGATTTGGGCCTAATGCAAAATTCTTGCAAATTGTTAATAATATAGATTAAAAATAGATATTTATTTAGGGAGGGGCAACCAAAAAATATGTTATCTTCACTTCTAGATCACACAAAGTACAATCTGGGGATTCAAGCAGATGAATTTAAAAAAGGGAAACAATAAAATTATTACTTTTCAAAGAGAGTTTTTTAATTTTTTGTATTTCATATTCGGGTTTGAACATTTATTTTGATTAATTTTTTTATCAACCTCTCCTAAGCAATGAGCAAATATAAAAATAAAATAAAACTAACTCTATCACCACAATGTAAATGAGATAAAGATGAAAATTGTCTCGCTGACTTAAAAAATCCAGACAGTACAATCTGTGCGCAATTCATGATACTGTGTTTTTGTGGCTAAAAGGTCATCACTCAAAATTGTCCCTAAATATCACTATGCAATTGCTAATTCAAGAAATACCACAAATGATTTATCTGTATATTCTATACGGGTAGTTAAGAAAATGTATAAGGTTTCAAAACACAAAAATCCTCGCACTGTAATCTTTTAAATTCTATGTAATATCTCCCAAAATGTCGGAAAACAGGTGCAGTTTGAAAACCAGTTTCTGCACGTTTTTCCTAAAATTCCAGTACGTATTTTATATAGAATTTAAAAGATTACAGTCTTTTGAAACCTTAAAAATTTTACTAATTACCCGTATGGATTTTAAATATAAATCATTCGTGGTATTTCTTGAGTTGGCAACCTGCAAAATGCGTATTTTTGGGGGCTGACCATAAAGACGAAAAATAACAATAATTCCAAATAGACATGATTATTTGTAGCTATATTATTACATCGGTAACAGATAAATCGAACACTCGTAGGCATATATAAAAAAAAAAAGTATTTATTAATTGATAAACTAAAGTTCTTAAAAACTTAAGACAAGATTTTTGTGCATAGCGCAAAGGGTAACAATTATTATTTTTACAAACAATAATTATTAATCTAAAACACTCATCCAAATTGAAAAAACCTTCCGAGCAAAGATAAATGTCGCCGGCAGGACTCGAACCGAAAATATAATAAAAAAAACAGTAATTATTGAATGGAACACTAGTATATATTGATTAACTTGGCGGGTTTGCGATAAGCCGACGTAGCTCAACGGTAGAGCATCTGACCGGACATTAGAAGGGTGCGGGTTCGAGTCCTGCCGGCGACATTTATCTTTGCTCGGAAGGTTTTTCAATTTGGATGAGTGTTTTAGATTAATAATTATTGTTTATAAAAATAATAAAAAAGTATTTATTTATTTCAGCTATTACATGTTTTTAGAAGAAACAATTGAATTTGAAGAAAAATAAAAGCGATTTAAACAAAGTAATTGTTTTATTTTAAAATTCTAAGGCATTGTCTCTATCATTAGGGTTTTGTTATCCAAAAACATTTTGCTTAACTGCAAATCATATTCCATGTAAATGACAATACATTTTTAAAGTAGTTTGTGGTTTGATTAATACAGTATGATTAAAAAATATAGATACATCACATATAATTGTGTTCAGGTGTAGTTGATTATAATTTTTTGAATATCACTTTTATCTGACATTTCGGGCTTTTGGCATACGTACTTTACAATCATCGCATTTTCGGTAATTCGTTTCATTTAATAGCATTATTATGCGACAAATGACTCACTAATGATGTTTGAAGTCAATACTTACGATAATATTGAGTTTTTCTTTTGTTAAAACTACGCTAATATCGATATTTTTAAAGAATATCGTTCGCTGAACGACACCTGTCATCCGAGAGAACCAGAACCGCAGTTAAGGAAAATGTCTTTAAGAAGTAAATATTCATCTTATATATATAAAAATCAATGTAAGTTTGTTTGTTTGTTTGTCATCGATTTTATTGAAAATTACTTGACCGTTTTCGCTGAAAATAGCACAGTTTGATTTTTATTAGTGCCGGAAAGGTTTAGAAAGTATTTTGAATGAAATCCAATATGTAAAACTGTTGCCACAACGTTTTAAAATTAGTATAAAAAAACATTGAACCCGCCATGTTTTATTTAGGTTAGCCCATAGATATAAATAACACTCTGGTTAGCCACAGATTGCACATTCAAAAGAAGAGGTTTTTTTGGGTAGAATATTTTCAAAATGGAAAAGACGAGTAGGTACCTACTTAAGAACTTTATTATTTAGACATATTTTGAAAAAAATAAATGTTCAAAATGAAATAAAAATTACAAATTTATGTTTCTTTGTTTCTTTGTTAATAGTCGTCACAAGGCATTATTTTCACTGTCAAATCAATTATGGCACCCAAACGACAAGCAAGAATTCACAACTCATAACTTTATCAACAACAAAAAAATACAGAGCGAGGCCGGGTAGGTGTATACATCAGCTAGTTAATATCTAGTTAATAGCTAGTTAATTAGCTAGTGAAACACATCTAATTAAAAATAAAATCAAATATAACACTATTTATCTATATTGGGTAGAATATTTTCAAAATGGAAAACACGAGTAGGTACCTACTTAAGAACTTTATGATTTAGATATGTTTTGAAAAAATAAACGTTTGGAATGAAATAAAATATTGAAAAGAATATTTCTTTATTTGGAGATAGTTAATTTCGCTGTCAAGTCAATTATGGCACCCTAATGACAAGCAAGAACTCACCACTTCATAACTTTATTCCAAAAAAAAAAAATCCAGAACAATGCCGGGTACACATCAGCTAGTAGGTATATATAAGATTTATTTCAGCAATTGGAACACGGTCTTAGAAGAAACAATTGAATTTGAGGAATTAATCAAATATTAACATTTCTATGTAACACGAATATCCAAACACCTTGTATTAAATTTGCAAGCAGCTGAAATTTTTTTTTAACTTGGAAAGAGTTACAATGAATGAATATTACAATGAAACCGGAATGAATACGAAGAGTATCTAAGTAGAAACGAGGAAGAGATAAGAAATGATATTCAGATTTAAAGTAAAAATAGAGTATTGTGTTTAACACCTGCCTACGTTATCAAACGAATATTTCAAAGTGACGAAGTGTGCGCAATGCGCATTCAAGAGAAGACTCGTTTGTGTTAGCGTCGGAAAAGGTCGTGCCTTTCGGTACAAATTACAAATGTAGCAATCAGTGACATCTTACCTCTGTTAAATAATAAGATACTCTTACTATCGCTCTGGTGAAAGACCAGCGTTCAGAAACGAAACTTTACTTGAAATGTCTTTAGGCGTGTTTCCCAACCTTCATCTTCCCATATTCATAATCCAATTGAGGATGGCATCATAGTTTTCACAATAAAAAAAAAACTTTAAATTTTTTAATGCGCCGAAATTAACCCATCGAATACGCAAACATTGTGTCTGTTAAACGCCGGCGTATCCAATCGGCAATGTAAAAAAAATATCTCTGGATACAAGTAGCTATTCTCGGGAAACTGCTTATGATAGATGTGTAAATTTTTTTATAAATTTTTAAACACATTATCTGCTAAGACAGAACAATTTACAAAAAATAAATAACAAGTAAGTTATTACGAAAATAGCCTTGCAAATTTACCCTCAGAAAACTACGGAAGTACTAAATCGCGGGCGCTCCGCGTTCCAAAGGTTAATGTTAGCCCTACATAAAAATAACAAAAAAAAGTTAAAAACAGAAAAAATTTAACTTACGTATTACTTGTAAAATCAATTACATATAATTTAATTTATCGCGCACACTCTCACAATTGAATTAATTAGATTTTTTTAAATTTAATTAAAATCACTTTGTAAAATTAAAACTCATCAATCATAAAATAGTTCAATTAAATTTCTTAATTAAAATTTTGGCACATTTTTTATTGAATTGTTAATAATTCTGATCACATCAATACTGTTTTTATTTGTTTTATTACAATTAGTCAATACGTAAAAAAACACTGATATTTTTTTCTAAATCGACCGACGAAACATTGAATTATTTTTCAATGAGAATATTTATTGTTTGTTATTGTTATTTTTATATTTTATTTTAGGGCCTTGGAGACGTGTGCCCGTGTCAGGTAGCGCGTGCCAACTGGATTCGAAGTAGGTAGGTACCTCTAATGTACTAGGTAACTAGTACCTACCCGTTATAAGTAACAACCCAGGGGCGACACGTGGAATATTAAGGGATGAAATTAATTGAAATATCAGTTTGTAAACAATTTTAATTGTTTTATTTTTAATATTTAAAGAAATCGCATTTGGCGTTGGTTCACAGATGGCGCTAATCTAAATATTAACAAAAAAAACACTCTTAGCACGATTTTAAATATTGAGATGAAATGTTTGTTGGTACATACGAAACATGAAATATAAAAATACAATATATTATTGTAACACTAACGTATTAGTATTTTAACGTATGAGTTTCTTGAAGGACTTGAGCTTTAAACCTACGAAAATAATTTATATTCTATGTGTACACCTGCCAATAAACAATTCATTTCAATATTTTAAAACATAACGTGCTAAAACTTTTTTCTTTCTGAAATATTTAAATTAGCGCCATCTATAAGCGCGTTCTACGTTTCGTTTAACCTTAACGCTTTTTAGTGTCAAAAGTTATGACAATGTTGTGTTTAATTTAAACAATAAAATCGTCATCCTTTTTTTGTGACACAATTTTCGTGATAGTTTTTAATAAAAATATTATGATGCGGTCGTTTTATGGTTATGAAAACATGATTTTCGGCAATGTTGTTTTTTAATTTCTCTCCTAATTTTTGTCATCTTAATTTTATACATTTTGTAGAAACAAAATTACGAATTCCATTTGTTTTATACATTTTATAGAAACAAAATTAGCAATTCCTTTTGTAGTATACATTCTTTTCGAAACAAAATTACGAATGCCTTTTGTTTTATACATTCTAAAGAAACAAAAATTACGAATTCCATTTGTATTATGCGTTCTGTGGAAACAAAATTACGATTGCCTTTTGTTTTATACATTCCATAGAAACGAATTATACATTCGATAGAATCGAAATTACGAAGTCCGTTTGTTATATACATTCTATAGAAACGAAATTAAGAATTCCATTTGTTTTATACATTCTATAGAAACAAACATTACGAATTCCATTTGTATTATACATTCTGTAGAAACAAAATTACGATTGCCTTTTGTTTTATACATTCCATAGAAACGAATTATACATTCTATAGAAACGAAATTACGAATTCCATTTGTTTTATACATTCTATAGAAACAAAAATTACGAATTCATTTGTTTTATACATTCTATAGAAACAAAAATTACGAATTCATTTGTTTTATACATTCTTTAGAAAC
>JAHDVE020007133.1:0-11719 GCA_022606495.2 Halesus radiatus
TCAATTTTATTGCCGGACAGTTTATTCGCCAATGAGCTACGATGTTGACACGTCGGTTCTCTTTCGATCACCAACATCGGGCGAGGTTAGCATTTTGATGGTTGACCGCTTGAGAACGCGGCGGGACGTAATTATTTATCTGTATTAAAATATATATATATAATAATGCAAGAAAATATATCAAATCCAATCGTTTTCATTACAAACTTCAACTCATAATTATTTTGGTGGAAAGAATAAGTATTATTATAATTAAAATTATTGCGTTATTATAATATACTAGCTGATGTGTACCCGGCATTGCTCGGATACAATAATTGCTTTGACAGTGAAAGTAACTATCTCCAAATAAAGAAACATTCATTTGAATATTTTATTTCATTGCAAATGTTTATTTCTTCAAAATATAACTAAATCATAAAGTTCTTAAGTAGGTACCTACTCGTGTTTTCCATTTTGAAAATATTCTACCCAAAAAAATTCTTCTTTTGAATATGGAATCTGTGGCTAACCACAGTGTAATAAAACATGGCGGGTTTGATGTTTTTCATACTAATTTTAAAACGTTATGGCTACAGTTTTACATATTGGATTTTATTCTTAACTACTTTCTAAGCCTTCCCGGTATTAATAAAAAGAAACTGTGCTATTTTCAGCGAAACCGGTCCAGTGATTTTCGAGAACATCGAGGACAAACAAACAAACTTACATTGATTTTTATATGTGTATACGTATTATAAACTCACGTTTTTTATTATCAACATTACTCGTATAACATTTTTAATTTCGTTCCAAAGGATCGGTTCGCTAATTGGAAGCTGGAAGGATTGGCTTTGAAATATTTCCACAGATGTCAGTCACCATTGGCAAAAAATGGACAATTTATGAAAAAGTATAAAAACAGAGTTTCAATAATGATTATAAGGTAAAAAATAATATAAAGGTAAAAAATAATAATAACTTATAATCATAAAAATTACTTGCAGTTATACTCTATGTAATCCAGCTGTTGAAAAAGAAAATTGTCGAAAAGAATGTAATATTGACCGATATAGGGTTAATTGTTGAGTGATTTGCACTTCTTGCGCGATGTATCCCATGAGATAAAGCTATAAAAATACTATCTTGAGGAAGATAGTTATCTTAATATTAATAAAACCGGGTCAGGTTGCAACTGAAGAGATGAAAATAATTGTTAAAAGACAAACGCTGTTTTATCATGCAACGATTATTATTACCTTAAAAAATTACGTTTTTATCAGAATTTTATTGTTTTTTTGTTAAAATTTTTGTTTATTTTTACCCTCCATTTTCTTACGACTTTACACAGATTTTCAGTCTCTATGGACTGCACTCCACTGGTACCTACTAATCATATAGATGCAGTATGATGACGCAAACAAGAATTACTTTAATGGTTAGAGTGGCCTTATAATTTGATCAGGGACTGTTGCACAGCTGACTTACTAACGAACGTCAAGAAGTTTCATCACTGAATGAATAATGATGCTCCGTTGGTTCTGAATAATTTTAAGTCCAAACTCGCAAAGGTCTCCACGTCAAACAAGTAAATATTTACCATCTAGGATGATTTTATAATCTATGCGCACTTCCTCATGTGTGCGCAATAAACTTTATCCGTGCCATTTAGTAATTATGTCCACAGAACGAAAACGTTATTTAATGGAAAATATTATTATCATTATTGTCTCCTGTCGACTCCATTAATGAAATTATTATGGGACGCATGCAAGATTAATCGTGTCGTCATTTGGATGGGGGAAAAATACACCAACGTAAATATAAGGCTCTAAGTTAAGGTCCCGCATTAATCTCTCGAGAATTTACGAGGTGTGTTCAAAAGAAAAGGTGAATTTTGAATTTTCGCGCACCATGTACATTCGATTATCGATTTTTTGTTGTTGTTATGTTGGTACACATATGTTTATCATATGTTAGCATTATCAGCCATTTTGGATCAGTGGTTTGTTTTTGACAACTAGAAAGGTTAGTCACGTTTTTGGGTGTTCTACGATTTATTATATTTACATATTATTTAATCGAATGTTTAATAGGATGTCTCAAAATGATAATGCTTCTAATTTTGCTATTGTTTTTTTTCTAATAACAAAGTAGTAACAATACACGCAATAATTTACATATTTCTGAAATGTTTTTTTTTTTTTTTGTAACTTTACACATCATCTTGTGGGATTCTGTGAGGAGATTTTTTTAATGGAAATAAATGGAGGAGAGTTCTGGGAAAGATATGATGAGTGGGTTGGAGTCTGGGGGTCAGTGTGCTCAGGAGTAACGGACGTATGAAACTATCCCTCCCAATACAGTGCGAGGCGATGGGTCGTGAAAGTTGAACTCTAAAAATATACTCTAAACTAGAAAACTGTATACACTTGAATTAGTCACATAATTTTTTTTCCCCATACAATAATTTTTTTAAATAAATATGCACTTGTTAACTATTTATTTTTAATTATATTATCGTTGTACAATACAAAATACTTACAAAACATATAAATGTCTCTAGACACCACATTTACTTATATATATTTTCCACAATCAAACTGCATTGTGCTTACTACTTCACATAATATTACGTAAATAAATATTGATTGTACATGTAATGTACCATAAATATTATTTAACTTTTAGAAAATTAATGATTTAATGTACATTCCTCTTCCATCAACAAGAAAATGCTTTTAATGGAAGATTAGTATTACAATATGTTACAAAATGTAAACTTTACTGTAAAAAATGTATGTATGTATCAATATGTTTCATTAATCAAAAATTTAAAAAAAATTATGATTAATAACAAATCAATTGAACGCAATCGATTTACGTTCGATATATGATATTAATTGTCATGAGATCAACTGTTAAAGTCGTATACAACATTATTCCACAAACTCCTTTAGATGGGTCAATTGCAGACTTAATTATATTTTTTCTGGATAAATACTATTTACTGCATCGTTCAGCTTTTTGGCTTTGATTTCCTTTCAATTTAAAATATTAGATGTCGGGTTTTTCCCTTTATTCCCATGAATTACACCATGCTTCGTGATTTTGACAAACAACATATTCAACGGTCTTCCGTAAACCAATATATTTAATCTGCCGCCACAGACTTAAAATATTTATTCATTACCACTGTATAGGTAATTTTTTCCTGGCACTTTAAAGAGATGTGTTTATTTTTTGAGGATATTCAACAGTTTAGAATATTTTATAAAACTTATATTTCTGATTTGATTTTGATAAATCGACCCCATGGAATAACAAGGTCCATCTGACACAGCAATGTCATGCGATAATGTGCTCTATAGGATATAACTTTAAAACTCATTATCGCATACAATCGCCGTGTCAGATGAAACCTCGTTAATAATAATAATAATAACAATAATAGTTGGATGATTTGTATAGCGGACAAATTATTATAAGCAATAATTATTACCTGAAAAATCATACAAATTGAATAATCTTCCGAGAAAAAATACATGCTGCCGGCGGGACGGGGATTGTGCTATGCATAAAAAAAATCTTGTCTTGTAAACATTAGTTTAATCATTTAAAATGATAATGTATAGCGGAGTTTTTGTGAAAAATCACCTCAAGGGCGCTGTTAGGGGTCAAAATACTGAGCCTATCCAATTTTTTTTAAATACGTAATAAATATTTTTCTACGTTTAAAAACGTATTTATAATATTATCATTATTTCGAATTAATAAAAAAACCCATTCCGACATCTCTCACCCCCTCAATTCTGACACTTTTTTATAAATTAAAAATTCCATGAAAATAAATAGAATATTTGTGATAATCGAAGGTGTGATTTAACAAGGATGATTTAAAACTACATACCAAACCTATACAAATCGTCTTTTTTAAAAATTTAATGTAAATCAAATTTATTAAGTTCTGCAAGTATTTTTCGTTTTTATTATTGTGACAGCTGTTTCGTTACATAAAAAAATGGATTTAAACACAAAAACAATTAATTGACTTTAGCCGTGTTTGGAGACCAGATCTGAATAGCCAGGTACTTTCCAACCATCCTGTTTCCCATTACCTTCCCTTCTCCATTTCTTTCAGTCTCATAAAATACTTCAAATTGAGATGTCATAGTCCCTCTGTTTTCAGACAGTACAGAGTATTTAGGAATCTTGTGTGGTATTCACAATAAAACGGACAATAAGTACCTACCACTTTCGAAATTGACGGAAAGTGTTGTAAATTAGTTTGCTATAGTTAAAACCACTTAAAATTTCACTGTTCCCTTAGAAAACTTACATATAATGAACTAGATACATCGTGGAACTGCTTATTTGTTCACAAATTGAATGTGTACATAAAGTTGTCACCAAGTATCCAATCAAGGGCAGTTCTTGGGAACACACATTAATCCACCCCCATTCCTTGCGGGACTTCCCACCGCCTGCGTGTGTCGATGGTTGCTGCCTGCCACGATACTTCCCGGGGCTTCAACTTTGAGATATTTCTTAATTATATTCCAGAAAATGCTGGAGTTTACGGGGAAATGGCGTTTTAGTCTAATCTATGGGAACTGGCTCGTGCCTCTCGATATCGAGACGTTTCTTCGAAAGGAAAACTTTGTAAAATTGTATAGGTAACTGACGCCGTGAAATAGTATTGATGACGCAAAATTGTTCCTTAAGTTAGATAGATATTAGTTTCAAAAATTGATTAGCAACTGTAATTAACCTTTACGTACCTGAAGGTAATAATTTAATGTAAGATCCGAAGGGGGTCACTAGGGTCCCCCATAAAATCGCGAAGCAATCTATAATCTTCTTTTACCCTTTCTAGTAACACTTATATTATTATCTACAGTTTTAACTGGACATCGCCAATCATTATCATTAAAATGGTATGAAAACGAGAATGATTCAAAAATATTATTGTAGCCCTTTCCATTAAAATGCACCTTTTATGACGTCACTCGCGGCTAATTTGCGGCAAGGTTTTTAAAGTAGTGTAATATTTTCGTTGGAATTTGGGAGATTTTATATACTATCTTAGAAAATAGAAACGTGATATTTTTTTTAATGCAGATTATTTACAAAGATTTTGCTTTAATTATTGAATATGTGATGTAGAAAGTAATTTATATATCACACTAAACTCGTGTCTGGGGTAAGTGTATTACCCCCCTTTCGCAACGGGGGTGTTAAAAACCAATTAATTGAAAAGTGTCAATATAATCATCCATTTGCTTCGCTTCGTATAGGTCACACAACTAGAGCTAACCCATACAACGCATACTTGGGATTGTGTGTGTTGGTGCATAGGTGTACACATCCGAGAGCGATGTTCTTACGAAAAATCACAGAGAAAAAACCTTTTGTCTTTCTTACGCATATTTATTGTTGGCGAAAGGGGGTTAAATGAATAACGATAGTCGAATATTTGAAAAGTTTGTAAAAACTTAGTAAGTTTTTTTTTCATTAGTTCTATAGCGCAGTGATGCGTTCGGAACATCTGGAATCATGGGTCTCGGCCGCGCGTATTTACAATATAATTAATATAATTATTAATAATAATAACTACCATTATTTTATTTTGAATGCCTCGTTATTTTCTTAATTTTATTTATATTAATAATAAAAATAATTTCATTTTAAAATTTCTAATTTAAAATTTGTATTCATTTTTTTTTCAATTAATTTTTTGATTATTTTTACTCTTTTTTTTATTCATCACTTATTCTTATTTTTTTGTGTTTGTAATTTGTCTGTTCTTTTATTATTATTTTTCTGTGTTTATTATTTGTCCATACTGGTCAATACTTTTTAGTATGCTGTCTATCCTGATGAGGGAAGCTTTGCTTCTGAAACTAGATATTAACATATTAAAAATATTGGTGTAATCAAAGTACTTCTTATTGATTATATTAATATTATTTTTGAATTAGTTTCTAAAAAGGTAACATTTATTACTTATGGTTTACTATGAATAGAAAATAAAATTATAGACGGTAAAGCTCATCCTTGTTTTGGCATTTGATATTCTAACATAAAAGCCTACCGGCCACAGATTTGAAGCGTTTTTGCGAGTTTTGAAAAATGGACTGGAATTCCTTATAATGATTTGTAACCTTATTCAGAGGTCATGTTCTTAAAATTAGTTCCACAGTCCAACAAGTAAAATATATATAACAGTTCAATCATTCAACATAATTTTGAGGAATATTAAAGGTTTGAAATACCAAGTACGCCAATGGTCCAGTGTTTATTAACGGCAGTTTCCTACCGTAGATAAATAATGAACATCAATAACCCCATTCCACTCCACGTTGTCCACGTAAAATTAACATACGTTCTAACAAGCAGTATTTGTGGAATTCCGCTCGTGTGAAGTCCGGAAATTGGACTACAAATTACAAAATATTCTCTTCCACGTGGGACCTTTTCCGGTCATACGCCATACATCACACGTGCAATATCATTTTAGCGAATACCTAAAGGAGGAATGAAGTCTTAATCACTATTAACCCTAGAGAAACCCTTATTATGTCTTTGTTGAAATAATTATATAAAATTGTAATCATTTTTGCGGAAGTTCAAAAAAATAATCACTTCGATAAATCGAGTTTTTCCAAGTAGGCAGTCCCTTACTTGCGGTGCTGTCAACTTATTCATATATTTTCATAGGTTTGGCTCATCGTGCCACGATGCGCGGTTGTTAGTAGTAGCCAGCGATCTGCCGGCAGTAATTTTTTTTTATGTGAGCACCGCACAAGTATCGCATCCCCATTTGGGGTGGGTTGTGAAGCTGAAGATATTGAGGAGGGGAAATAGATGGGTGGGGAAGTACCTGGCTATTCAGATCTGGCCACCAAACACGGCTAAAGCCATTTCAAGCAACGTTGCGATTCTGAATGGTGGTCTTTCACTAGGGCGATGCTGACAGTATCTACCACTCTGGAATGTTCTGCAAATATACTACATATTGTGAAATAAGTCAATTTTATCAAATTTACTTGCGGACGCTGGGATTTGAACCCGCGAACTCCGGATTCATAGCCAACGACCGTAACCACCCAACCACGGAGACCGTCGTATGTCTGCGTGCGTTGATAACTTGCCTAATAGTGCGGTAGTAAACGAGAGGGGATGTAATAAGTACGGTGAAATTTTATAAAAACACATATTAGATATCATTTTTTAATCAAACAAATTAATCTATAAATGACAACTGCCTGAGAATTTATTTTGGAATTAGGCTAGTTTTGTGGTTTTAATTGTGCGTTCTGAAAACATTTTAAAAAAAATCGTGGTTGATATTTTAATATTTGAGATGGTCACATACACTTTTACATGAATGCCAGTAAATACATTAACGTCTTACATCGTGCCTAAAAAAAATAAAAAATGGAATGAAACTGAATTACACGTTCATTAAATATTTAATTGTCTTCAACAATACTCCAAGACACTCGAAAAATTCCCCTCTTTTCGAGATCCCAAACGGTCTAGCGATTTAAACTCCACACCGGGAAGAAAGGGACGTTTAAGGCACCCTCCCCGCCCCTCGAGTTCGCGCCCACCTCTTGGCGAGCAATTATAACACTCCTCCGGTGGCACTTCTCTTTAACAAGGCGAGGATGAGTTCATTTTCCCTTCAGGCTGCATCTCGAAAATAGAATTTTAAAAGAAGAATTATGTTCTCGGGTGAGATTTGTTATACAAGATGATCACGTACAGATGAATTAAAAATGTATCAGAAATTTAGATTTGTGTTAAAAAAAAACTTTATAATGGTTACGTGAATACGCAAAATTATGAAGCCAGATTTTGAACCTAGGACCTTTGGATTTGTGGGCAGTTATTCCATAAAATTTCAAAATAAATTCGAATTCATGCAATAATAAATGTTTTAATTTGTTGTCTGTAGCGGATGCCTGTTTCGTGTTTACGTAAAGCCGGGTCTCCTGCGCTTGTATTTTCAAAACATTACACAAAGATAACAAAACATTAATTTGTTAATTTGTCTACACATACGTAATGTTTTTGCTTTCTGTGGCTGATGGAAAACATTTTTGAAAAAAAAACATTCGCAAAAATTTCTCATTTTTTTTATGTACGAGCGTTGTCCGTAAAATAAGTTTGCACGGTCGCGCGGATCGCTATTACGTGCAATCCGGCAACACTGGATCGTAGCTCGGTCTTCCCCTTCCACATACCTACCCGGTCGAACTCGCTGCGATGCTCAGTGTCGGTTTGGCAGCCGTAAAGAATGGAGCTCCTGATCGGATCGCCCGCGAGGTGTGAAGTACGCTCCGTGATTCGTTTTTTGTGTGCCAAAGGCCATTAGGCGACGGAAATTCATTCTCAACTGACAAAAGTGTATGGAGAAACGTGCATGAGTATGCAAATGGTGCGCAAGTGGTGCAAAAAAATTCAAACAAGGGCGCACAGATGTCCATGACGAACAGCGGTCCGAACGGCCATCGGTCAGTGACGAAACATTTGCGAAAGTGGAAGCGGCAATACTGGCAGATTGGACTGACGGTTCGGGAGCTTAGCAAAATGATCCCAGATGTCAGCAAGGGGCATGCTGACGAATGGAATCCATTTTCATCGGGACAACGCTCGTCCGCATACAGCCCGCGTCACCACCGCGCTCATTAAGAAATTCGGATGGGAGATCGTTCTTTACCCACCATACAGTCCGGACTTGGCCCCGAGCGACTACTATCTCTTCCCTGATTTGAAGAAATACCTCGGTGGAACGCATTTATCAAACGAATAGGAGCTGAGAGAAGAGGTTCTGAGCTACCTTCACGGCCTGGCGGGAGACTTCTATGACCAGGGAATCAAAAAGATGGTGACCCGGACGAGAAAGTGCATCGAAGTCAACGGGGACTATTTAGAAAAATAGGTCTAAGCTTTCCAATGATGATTCGTTGTAAATAAAATGGTTTTCATTGTGAAAAAAAATATGGAAAATTATTTTACGGACCACCCTCGTATATCGCGTTCTGGATTAATATTCCAAACGGAACTCAGAGAAATATTACCTACCAGTTCCAGTGACATCAAAGGAACCGGTTCCAAGTAACCAGAACAGGAATATCGACCATCTCTTCTGGCAATTTTGAGAAAAGAAGCTGTTCCTCAAAAATTTAAAAACATTTTGTCTTGTTTGTCCAATTTTTCCAAAAAGATTTTAATTTTTGCTCAATATATCAACAGCAATCGGTTCCTACGAGAAATATTACTTACCAGTTCCAGTGACGGCAAATGAACCGATTCAAAGGAACCGGGACAGGAATATCGACCATCTCTAGAGGTAACCCCTTGACCTCTCCTGTCGAACTCTCTCGTCTGGATCTATCGCCTTGCACCGCAATGGAAGCGATGGAGTAATACGGCCGTCACTACTGGACACACTGACCCCAGATTCCTACCCACCCCTCATACCTTTTTATTTTCAGAACTTTATCTCCTTCCTTTCTTTAAAAAGACTCTCCACATAGCATCCCCAAAGGTTAGATATGCCTTGTGGGATATTAATTTTCCACAAGGGCTCCTGTGTGAAGTTAATATATGAGACAGAGAAAAATGTTGGAAGAAAGACAATTAAAAACTTTATCTGGTGCAGATGAGATACTCTCAGTATCGCCTTGGTGAAAGACCACCACCCAGAATGTTGTTTATAATAGCAATAGCCGTGTTTAGTTGTGCTTCGCAAGCTTCCTCTTTTCTATTTCCTAATCCCTTCAGCCCCACAACATACCTACTCCAATTGAGGATGCCATAGTTCAGCTGACTTTGGACAGTTGGGACTCTTGTGCAGTAGTACATCGAAAAAATAATAAAACCCGATTCATTAAAAATATATATATATGTCTATAATGCAAGATGATGATATTCCGGAAAAAAAAGAAGAAAGACAAACAGAAATGACAATATGTTATTGTTTAGAGAGACTTTGACGACATTTACAAAGGGCATCCTTTACGTGAAAACGTTCTTATACTTTTATGGTTTAAATTTGACCTACTTAAATTTTCAAACGAACATTTATCGAAAGCTGACAACAAAGGGAAGCCTCCCTCCCCTTGTACAGGCTGTATATAATCAAAATCGCAGTACCTCTTCTACCTGCTGCATTGTGAATGAATACAAAGGTGTACCGTACACAGACTTAGAATGGAATGGACAGAAACGGATTGAAGGCTGCAAGTCACATTTTCAGGAAATCGTCTACTTAAATCTTAAAAACTGGTTATTTGTCTGCCTACGTCTCCACTCTAGCACATTGAGACGTAGTGATGCAAAAAGCGTCCGACAAACAATTTCCCCAATTCTGCTTTCTACAGATAAATACGTGATTTTCATATGCTAAAAACATCCAAGCTCCAAATGCAATAGATTTTTGTTAATCCATTTTTACACTAATCCATGTTGCAGTTATCATATTTAAATTGACGTAAAAAACGTACATGTGGTTTTAAAGTTTTATGCTACTTCTAACTTAAAAAATATTAACTATCGATAATATCTTAATCATTGAAGAAGATAATATTAACACATCCCAAATGAACCACGAAACCGAAAAAACAACAGAAATTAAAAAGATTTCAGTCGCATCTGCATTCAGTCCCAGAATATTATTACAATGTATTACAATGAGGTTTACAAACTTCAATAAGTTATAAAAAAAATAAATTGAATATCGATAATATCGTTACAAAACAGTGGTATGAATTCATTCACTGATTTAGCATAATATATATATTTTTTTAAGAACTTATTAAAGTTTATAAACCTCATTGTAATATATTTTTAATAATAGAAGATAATACTAATAACTCTCAAAATGAAACATGAAACCAAAAAGACACAGAAAAAAAAGTAACGGTAGCAGCTAGGACGCTGAGCCTTGATCCAAGGTCCAAGGTCTCGGATAAACCATGAGGTCATGCATTCGAGTAAAAAAAAAAAATATATATATGTATCCGTATGTATCTATTTTTTTTTTGTTTATTTCTAAGACTTCCGAGTGGGTTAAACGTTTCCTGCATATACGAGTATGTATGTTTTAAAAGTTAAAATATAATGATTCATAGAAAACGTTCAAACTACTTGAAAGTTTTGTATTATTTAGTTTATGGTCAATTAAAGAAACTTTGACATTTCTACATTTTGTAGAAAGCATTCAAACAATAAATAGTACAATCAGAAAGACTTTTTGTAATGCATTCTCTGATGGGTAATAAATTACTTATTTATAAACTCTGATAAAGAAAATAAACACTGCCATTCACTTCATAAGTGCCGCAATATGCTTTTGCATTTTCAAATGCATTATTCTCAGCTTCACCTTTATTGGGTTGGATGCTTTATGCATAGCTACGTCCATTTATGTTTTACTTGTTATTGTTCATTACTGTTTGACGGCCTCCACGGTCGAGGGTAAGGCTCTCGACCACTAATCCGAATGTCGCGGGTTCAAATCCCAGCGTGCGCAAGTAAATTTTATTTAATTAATTTGTCTTGTTTCACAATTAATTAATTAAAAATAATATATGGTATACTTGTGCACGTTCCAGAGTGGAAGATACTCTCAGTATCGCCCTGGTGAAAGACCACCATTCAGAATTGAAACGTTGCTTGAAATGGCTTTTAGCCGTGTTTGGTGACTGAATCTGAATAGCCAGGTATT